>CAWUFW010020431.1:0-151739 GCA_963921515.1 Calotriton arnoldi | reverse complement strand
CTGCACTGCCCTAAACCCTGAAACACCACCCCCTGCACCACCCCCTACACTGCCCGAACACCACTGCACTGCCCTAAACCCTGAAACACCACCCCCTGCATGACCCCCTACACTGCCCGAACACCACTGCACTGCCCTAAACCCTGAAACACCACCCCCGCATGACCCCTACACTGCCCGAACACCACTGCACTGCCCTAAACCCTGAAACACCACCCCCAGCACGACCCCTACACTGCCCGAACACCACTGCACTGCCCTAAACCCTGAAACACCACCCCCAGCACGACCCCCTACACTGCCCGAACACCACTGCACTGCCCTAAACCCTGAAACACCACCCCCTGCACGACCCCCTACACTGCCCGAACACCACTGCACTGCCCTAAACCCTGAAACACCACCCCCAGCACGACCCCCTACACTGCCCGAACACCACTGCACTGCCCTAAACCCTAAAACACCACCCCCGGCACGACCCCCTACACTGCCCGAACACCACTGCACTGCCCTAAACCCTAAAACACCACCCCCGGCACGACCCCCTACACTACCCGAACACCACTGCACTGCCCTAAACACTAAAACACTCCCCCCAGCACGACCCCCTACACTACCCGACCACCACTGCACTGCCCTAAACCCTGAAACACCACCCCCAGCACGACCCCCTACACTGCCCGAACACCACTGCACTGCCCTAAACCCTGAAACACCACCCCCTGCACCACCCCCTACACTGCCCGAACACCTCTGCCCTGCCCTAAACCCTGAAACACCACCCCTGCACGACCCCCTACACTGCCCGAACACCACTGCACTGCCCTAAACCCTAAAACACCACCCCCAGCATGACCCCCTACACTGCCCGAACACCACTGCACTGCCCTAAACCCTAAAACACTAATCCCAGCACGACCCCCTACACTACCCGAACACCACTGCACTGCCCTAAACACTAAAACACTCCCCCCAGCACGACCCCCTATACTACCCGACCACCACTGCACTGCCCTAAACCCTAAAACACTCCCCCAGCACAACCCCCTACACTACTCGAACACCACTGCACTGCCCTAAACCCTAAAACACCACCCCCAGCACGACCCCCTACACTACTCGAACACCACTGCACTGCCCTAAACCCTGAAACACCAGCCCCAGCAAGACCCCCTACACTGCCCGAACACCACTGCACTGCCCTAAACCACTACCCCCCGCACGACCCCCTACACTACCCAAAGACCACTGCACTACCCTAAACCACTACCCCCAGCAGTACCCCCTACACTACCGAAACACCACTGCACTACCCTAAACCCTAAAACACTACCCCCAGCAGTACCCCCTACACTACCCAAACACCACTGCACTACCCTAAACCCTAAAACACTACCCCCAGCAGTACCCCCTATACTACCCAAACACCACTGCACTACCCTAAACCCTAAAACACCAGCCCCAGCAAGACCCCCTACACTGCCCGAACACCACTGCACTGCCCTAAACCCTGAAACACCAGCCCCAGCAACACCCCATACACTGCCCGAACACCACTGCACTGCCCTAAACCCTGAAACACCAGCCCCAGCACGACCCCCTACACTGCCCGAACACCACTGCACTGCCCTAAACCCTGAAACACCAACCCCAGCAAGACCCCTACACTGCCCGAACACCACTGCACTGCCCTAAACCCTGAAACACCACCCCCTGCACCACCCCCTACACTGCCCGAACACCACTGCACTGCCCTAAACCCTGAAACACCACCCCCAGCATGACCCCTACACTGCCCGAACACCACTGCACTGCCCTAAACCCTGAAACACCACAACCCTGCACGACCCCCTACACTGCCCGAACACCACTGCCCTGCCCTAAACCCTGAAACACCACCCCCGCACGACCCCCTACACTGCCCGAACACCACTGCACTGCCCTAAACCCTAAAACACCACCCCCAGCATGACCCCCTACACTGCCCGAACACCACTGCACTGCCCTAAACCCTAAAACACTAATCCCAGCACGACCCCCTACACTACCCGAACACCACTGCACTACCCTAAACCCTAAAACTCTCCCCCCAGCATGACCCCCTACACTACCCGAACACCACTGCACTGCCCTAAACACTAAAACACTCCCCCCAGCACGACCCCCTACACTACCCGAACACCACTGCACTGCCCTAAACCCTAAAACACTCCCCCAGCACAACCCCCTACACTACCCGAACACCACTGCACTGCCCTAAACCCTAAAACACTCCCCCCAGCACGACCCCCTACACTACCCCAACACCACTGCACTGCCCTAAATCCTAAAACACTACCCCCGCACGACCCACTACACTACCCAAACACCAATGCACTACCCTAAACCACTACCCCCCGCACGACCCCCTACACTACCCAAAGACCACTGCACTACCCTAAACCCTAAAACACTACCCCCAGCAGTACCCCCTACACTACCCTAAATCCTAAAACACTACCCCCAGCAGTACCCTCTACACTACCCAAACACCACTGCACTACCCTAAACCCTAAAACACTACCCCCAGCAGTACCCCCTACACTACCCAAACACCACTGCACTACCCTAAACCCTAAAACACCAGCCCCAGCAAGACCCCCTACACTGCCCGAACACCACTGCACTGCCCTAAACCCTGAAACACCAGCCCCAGCAACACCCCATACACTGCCCAAACACCACTGCACTGCCCTAGACCCTGAAACACCACAAACCTGCACGACCCCCTACACTGCCCGAACACCACTGCACTGCCCTAAACCCTGAAACACCACCCCCGCATGACCCCCTACACTGCTCAAACACCAATGCACTGCCCTAAACCCTGAAACACCACCCCCTGCACGACCCCCTACACTGCCCGAACACCACTGCACTGCCCTAAATCCTAAAACACCACTCCCAGCACGACCCCCTACACTGCCCGAACACTACTGCACTGCCCTAGACCCTAAAACACTACCCCCAGCACGACCCCCCTACACTACCCGAACACCACTGCACTACACTAAACCCTAAAACCCCCCAGCACGACCCCCTACACTACCCGAACACCACTGCACTGCCCTAAACCCTAAAACACTCCCCCCAGCACGACCCCCTACAATACCCAAACACCAATGCACTGCCCTAAACCCTAAAACACTACCCCCGCACGACCCCCTACACTACCCAAACACCAATGCACTACCCTAAACCCTAAAACACTACCCCCCGCACGACCCCTTACACTACCCAAAGACCACTGCACTACCCTAAAACACTACCCCCGCACGACCCCCTACACTACCCAAAGACCACTGCACTACCCTAAACCCTAAAACACGACCCCCTACACTACAGAAACACCGCTGCACTACCCTAAACCCTAAAACACTACCCCCTACACTACACAAACACCACTGCACTACCCTAAACCCTAAAACACTACCCCCAGCACAACCCCTTACACTACCCAAACACCACTGCACTACCCTAAACCCTAAAACACTACCCCCAGCAGTACCCCTACACTACCCAAACACCACTGCACTACCCTAAACCCTAAAACACTACCCCCAGCAGTACCCCCTACACTACCCAAACACCATTGCACTACCCTAAACCCTAAAACACTACCCCCAGCAGTACCCCTACACTGCCCAAACACCACTGCACTACCATAAACCCTAAAACACTACCCCCAGCACGACCCCCTACACTACCCAAACACCACTGCACTACCCTAAACCCTAAAACACTTCCCCAGCACGACTCCCTACACTACCCAAACACCACTGCACTACCCTAAACCCTAAATCTACGCCCAGCATGACCCCCTACACTACCCAAACACCACTACACTACCCTAAATCTACCCCCAGCACGACCCCCTACACTACCCAAACACCACTGCACTACCCTAAACCCTAAATCTATCCCCAGCATGACCCCCTACACTACACAAACACCACTGCACTACCCTAAACCCTAAAACACTACCCCAGCACGTCCCCTATACTACCCAACCACTGCACTACCCTAAACCCTAACACTACCCCCAGCACGACCCCCTACACTACCCAAACACCACTGCACTACCCTAAACCCTAAAACACTACCCCCAGCACAACCCCTACACTACACAAACACCACTGCACTGCCCTAAACCCTAAAACACTACCCCCAGCACGACCCCTACACTACACAAACACCACTGCACTACCCTAAACCCTAAATCTACCCCAAGCATGACCACCTACACTACACAAACATCACTGCACTACCCTAAACCCTAAAACACTACCACCAGCACGACCCCTACACTACACAAACACCACTGCACTACCCTAAACCCTAGAAAAGTAACCACCACCCCATGTCCAATCCCCCTTACCTCTCACTCCTCGTGGTTCCTCTCTCCTCGTGGTTCCTGCTTCATGTCGTCTCTGAGGGGCGGTGCACGTCATTGTGAGGAAACGGAACAGCCTCTGTTTCCTTACAACGACGTGGATCGTCTACATTTTTTTAGAACTCATGGTCATTTACCATACATACCTTTACAACAAAATTTGTTGTAAAGGCATGCGTGGTAAATGACCATGCGTTCTAAAAAAATGCGTAGTAATGACTTCGCTGATGTACAATGCATGCGTGGTAATGCATGCGTTGTAATGGTATCGCGAAGTAAAAAGTCGTTGTAACGGCTGTTTACTGATCGAAGCAGGCCCCTGTTCTTCAGTGAGTCGTTTATTTGATAAATTAGGAGGAAGGAATGTGTTTTTTTACCGAAAAGTGCATTCCCGGCTGTTGTATTGTGAAAGTGTCCGCGTGACCTGGTTTCACTTCCGGTGAGAGAGTGGAAGAGTCTGTTTGGATCTAAAGGGGTTCTGCTGTTGGACGGGGCCGGCGCGACACGTCATCAGAAAACACAGCTAATGGAAAGTGTTGTCCCCGAAGTGTGGAGCAGTGCCATGAGAGGTCAACGAGTGTGCGTCCCACCGCAGTATGACCGTACTGCGTGACCCATGTGCCGCCTCCAGTGTACGGAAGGCAGAAGCAGCATCCATCGCAGGTCCTCTTGAAGACCGTTGTAGCACTAATTCTACATTTTGGAACTAGGGCATTTTAACCTTGTTGTTCCTGCCAGATACAAAGAGAAGATCCTGTGTTATTCAGTGCCCTCGTTACCTTTTCTGTGGGTAGTGGTGCTTGTCACTTCGCTGCCCCGCCGGTGCACACGACTGAGCTCCCCACCTCGTGTGCCATCTGCAGGGCCTCTGCCCTCGGATCACTGGTTTCGGTTTCTGGAGTGGCAACATAAACAGTTGCTCCCAAAGGACTAGCCTGAACACTTAGGTGAATATCCACTGCGCCAGCATTCCACGGAAATTCTTTCCTAGCTCTCCCACGTTGACGACGATGTCATAATAACACAGCTCCACTCGCGACACCGTATGACGTCGTAGGAGCCATAAGAGGACCTCATTGGCGTGCTGACGTCAGTTCCACCCATTTTTTCCGTGCCACCGAGGTAAACAGGTGAACCGACACATTTTCACATGTATACATAGTATACTAAATATATATTCACTGAAAAAACCATAGGTTTCAGACACGTTATAGTTAGAAATTAGCATTTAAAAAACCTTTGAAATTCACTAAAAAACCATAGGTTTCAGGCACGTTATAATTAGAAATTAGCATTTAAAAACCTTAGAAATTCACTGAAAAAACCATAGGTTTTTGGGACAGTTATAGTTAGTTGGACATTTCACTCGTACAAAACCATAGAAATTCCCCCGTTATAGTTAGTTCAGCTAACTATAACTCGCGCCGCGCAATGCACTGCTGATGACGTCACATATTACATCACTCATGACATGGTCAGTGACATCACTGATGACATCACTGATGACATCATCCAGTGACTGTTTGTTTCTGTAAAGTTTAAATATGTTTAATATATATAGGGAAAGGCGTATTGAAGAATGAGTGGATGTATAAGTGTCTGAATGGATGATTTAGTAGGTGCGTGACTGACTCTATAAGTGAGTGATTAAACGTATCTTACTGAATGCATGGGTTAGTGACTACACTGTGTGAATGTCTGTATCCGTCTGTCTGTTGGTGTGTAAGCGGCTGCATGGGTTTGCGAATAGCTACATGAGTGTCTACATGGGTTATTGATTGGTTGTCTGAGTATCTGTATGGGTGCCTGAGTGTTTGTGTGGGTGGGGTGTGTGTGACTCTGTGCATAGATGTGTGAGTGGGTGATTCACTGGGTGCATGGTTTCAAGAGTGCATCTGTGATGGACTGTATGGGTGGGTGAGTGTGTGTATGGGTGTGTTAGTGAGTGAATGTATATCTCAGTGGTACATGTGTGAGTAACTACATATGTGAAAGGCAGTATATATGTGTGTTGGAGTATATAAATGGGTATAAGTGAGAGTGTGTGATTGTGAGAGTGGCTGTATGGATGAGTGTGTACTTGTATCAGTGATTGTATAAGAGCGTAAGAATGTGCTAGTATTTGTATGAGTAAGTGAGCTGGTGTGTGTATAACTGTATAGGTGAGTAAATGGCAGCGTGATTAATTATTTGCATGATTGACTAGGTGTGTGAGTACCTCTATGGATGAGTGACGGTGTGTGAGTGTCTATATAGGTGTATGAGTGCATATGATAGTCCTGTACTGAGTGACCGTAAGTATGAGTGACTGTACGGGTGAGTGAGTGGATGTGTGTGTAGACCTAAGAATCAGTGAGTGTGTATGTAGTTATTGGTGTTGGAGTGTCTATGGTTTTGACAATGGCAGTCTGTAATTTAGAGTGGGTGTATCAAAAGTTATATTAGGGTGTGAGAAGATGCATCAAATTATCACATGGATGATGTCATCAGTGTTGTCATCAGTTATGTCATTTGAGATGTCATCAGTGATGTCATCAGTGATGTCACTGACCATGTCATGAGTGATGTAATATGTGACGTCATCAGCAGTGCATTATGGGGCGCGAGTTATAGTTAGCTGAACTAACTATAACGGGGGAATTTCTATGGTTTTGTACGAGTGAAATGTCCAACTAACTATAACTGTCCCTAAAACCTATGGTTTTTTCAGTGAATATATATATATACACATACATATATATATATATATATACACACACATATATATATATATATATATATATACGGTCATCATCATAATGCGGTGCAAATCATCACCACTGTTGTCTGTGGGAGGTAAACTTTGGTTTGAATATGAATCAAAAGATGTATTCACAGAAGACGGCTCCATAGCAGTGGATGTATGGTGTCAAATTACTGTGTACAGAAGCCAGGTGCACTGGAGCGGATTCAGAGCGCGACCTTCATTAGTGTTGAGATGGATTCAATTCAGAGTCAGCACCGGATTCCCCTCAGGTGCCAGCGATGTCAGTATCGGCATTGATGAAAGGGGGACCGGCACAGGTCACTGAGCCGAAATGGTAGTGTGCACCAGAGTCTGTGCGGAACACCAGGTGGGTTTGAGGGTGATGGGCAGTGTTGAGGGCAGATCCACCGGGCGGCAGCCTGACTGGGAGCTCCTGTAGAACCTTGGAGCCCAAAGGCAGGCAAAAGGGAGCCCAAAAGAGTGCCAAAAATATGCAACATGGCCTTCTTAAAGACCTTAATCTGCTGCGGCTACCCCAATGACCCAGGGAACTTGTGGCGCATCAGGATCAGTTGTGGAATCAGCTCCTCAAGCAAGGATTGGGAGCAAGACCAATTGGCAACTTGACACTCTTGCAATAGACAGAAGGGATCGAGTCTCACTTTGTCGTCTTGTGTTTCCTCTTCGAGTTGGACTTCAACTTAACTGACAATTTTGACCATGAAGTGAATCTGTTCTGGGATCAGCCTTAACAGCAGGAGCAGGTCTCCACCCTCAGCACCATACAGCTTTGCATCATGACACTGGATCGCTTTCGGATGCATGAGGCCACACTCTTCACATGAATTGGAGACAGCCAAATGCACATGTTGTGGTGGTACGTCACTGGCATCTGCTTCCAGCAGCCATGGCATGAACTCTATAGTTTTAGGTCGGGACATTGTTTAATTGCACACTGGATTTGAATTAGAATAGGTGCCAAAACTGAGACAAAAGGGGGCATAGCTTCAGATCCACATACAAAGGGGCGGAAAGAATTGAAAGAAGCGAGTAATCTGCAGTTTGAAGTATCCATCTGAAACAGTACCACAGCAAATTGATCGTACACTTGATGAACTTATAAGCCATTATTTTTCGCTTGTTGCCTTTCTGTGACACTCGCATACACAAGACATTAAACACTTGGCAGATATTCGTGGCTTTACAAAACTATAAGAGTTGCTACTTACTCTAAAAGTGTACATAAACAGCAAACCTCTTTTTACAGCAAAACTACAAAAGGATCCATGAAGTAAACAATGTGTAAGTTAATATCACACTTACTTTATCCTTCTCAGCAACATATCGAAGAACAAGTCCAAGTACTTCAGCAGCTGCTGCATACACCTCCTTGTACCTTATCAAGGCTAGGTTATTGGTTAAAGCTTGAAAGTACCTACAATTCAAATAGGACCACAAAACAGATACTACATGTAAGTATATGCAAGAATCTAATTGTGTTATACATTTAAATATTATGATTTACACAAGAGTTCTCCCATTTACTTTCTGTTGTGTTAATACATGGTGAGTGTAAGCCACTTAGACAACTGTTCTTTTGGGATGACTTTTCATCCAATACCTTGTGATACCAATAATTCATATGCCAATGAAAATTTGTAACTGCTAGACCATTTAGGAAATAATTCCTCACCTCTGAGTTGAGGTCTGTAAAGGCTTTTGTTTAAAAGATATTATTGGCACAACCTTCAACCATGCTAAAAAAAAACATTACAACTGTTGGGCTGGCAGTGCACAAACACGTTAAAGATAGTTTTAAGTCTCACGCGGAGGCAACACAAAGCAATGCTGCTGGATCCCATGCACTTATAGGCCATTACAGAGACAACAGGTACCAATAAAATTAAATTTCTAGTAAGGGCATCTTCTCTAGACTTACATGATTGCACATCTCCAGACATCAGATGGAAAACTTCTGGAAAACGTAAGAGATTTTCACTCTGTTTTCTTAGGCGCTGCATTTCATTGCACTTGTTTTAAATTGACCTCTAAGGTTTTGAAAAACAACAGGAACATAAGGAACTTCTCCCCTTAGAGGTTGAAAAACAACAGTCTCACTAGAATGATCTTGATGATGAATTTTAACCAGTCAGTGACGCTGGATAGAAGCTCACCTTCTTCACACCCATCTCGGGATGGCCCGGAAATAAGAAATACAAAAATAAGGGACAAACGCACCTGAATCTCTTCAGGTCCGGTTGGGAAATTAAAGCAGAATGCTTTCGCAGAAACCGCACAAAAGAAACTTTCAATCTGTCACACAAGGCAAGCATGCAGTGACTCTACTAATTGCAGACAAGAGAAGCCTGTCCTTTCACACAGTCACGAGATACACAAAAAAACTATTTCAGAAACTAAATAGCACTCTGGCCAGTAATACACCCAACTAGCACAGACTCTTGCAAATTCACCAGATAATTAGGTAGCAGATTGTGAAAAACACCTACAGTCAATATGTATGGTTTTTAACATTTATATAAGGCTCACTATCCCTATGTGGGGTGCCTGCAGCGGTTGTCTACATGGATAGCACCCTAAACCATGAAGGAGTGTGGGCTTGGAAGGGTGTTGTCTCTATTTGTTCCTATATGGGAAAAGTTTCAAAATTGTGAGTGATTACCACAGAGTTGCTGTTATTGTGTTATTGGATACAGCACAAAACAGTGTGATGGTTGAAGTGGTGTGAGGGATAGGCGAGCCATTTATGGTTTTCAGTAATCAAGCAGCTTCGATCAGCCCTGCAAGTCTCTTTATAGTATTACTTATGATCACAGGCTATTAGGTTGGTTATCCGGCAGAGTTGTCCATTCTGACATTTTGTATTTTTGTTAATGTTTATGGTCCTGAGAAGACATAGGTTGGGGGGAGAAATGGTCAGGCAATGTGCTTTGACGCCCTTCGTTATAATCACCCTTTATGCCATTCCAATGATTCCATCGCAGACCCGAGACTGAACACTGATACGGTACCTTTGGGGTGTCCATATCTAGTTGTAGGATGGTGTGGTATGACCTAATTTATGTGACACTGCCTAATGGACTGGTTTGTAAAGAGCCCTGTTAGGATATTATTGGGGCAACTAGAAGTCAGTGGTTTGTGAGTGTTTGATACTGGTTAGGGATAGTCTGTACATGATAGCGTTATCTACCTCATGTTACAGGGCTTTCTTTTGTGATAGACAATTATATTGCATATCTGCCTTATCTATATAATCTGTTCTATTGGATATTTAAGATGTAAAATGTCTAACAGTTCAGTTGCGAGCACTTTGACAGCCAACTCTACAACATACCTGAGCTGTTCTGGGTATGTGAGTGGTATTCTATCACAATAACCTCTGTACAATATATACTTGTGGTGTGTCTTGTTGACAAGTTTTGTTACAAACTGGGAGCAATTGACTATTAAAAAAATATCTGTACTTTATTGGATATTCTGATATGTTCTGTTGGATATTGATCTTTCTGTAAGAGCAATACAAAAGTTTGTTAGGAAGATGAATTGAAGGATATGTCCAATTACTACTTCAAAATACAGTATTTGATGTAAAGAAAATAGATCAATATGTTATCACCACAATTATCTGTGCAAACAGTGCTGCCATTGCATTATTTACATATAGATATTTCAAATAAATGTACATATTTCATGGGATAAGGCGTATAGTTACAACAATAACTAAATAAAATCAGGTATTTTACCAGCTCTCAGAGTCTTGAGCCATTTTGATTTCACAGTTGCAGCTGTTCTGTAACGGAATACAACAATTTTATGATTCATACCTTCTGGAGGCTCACTGTGGAGACCAAATGGTTTCCTGGTACAGGTATGTAGGTGAAGGAATCAAATGTACCAAATATAGTGCAGTAACATTGGTTAAAAAAAGGTAACTCCCAGTCTCCTGCTAGTCATTGCAAGTCTACCTATTTTCCCAGGTCTGCCCATCAGTGCCTTCAAATGTGAGCATAACTGTGAAAACAATGCTTAAATATATATAAAGAAGGGGGCACTCTTATTAAGGTTTTCCATACATTTTTTCACTTAAAGAGCACCTGACCTGGAGCCACTTTCCTAATGTTAATCAGCCATTTCAAAATGTAGGACTGCCATGTATAAACTGTGAAATTGCCATCTTTATGTTGTGGAAACATCCTTTTTCCAGCAATGGGCTAACCATATTCAAACTGTGGAAACATTGTCTTTAAGGTGTAGGGCTGACATCAAAACTGGGAAATTCCAATCTTTGAGCTGTTGATCATGAGCCTCAAACTAAGAGCTTGATTTCCTTAAATTTTCCATTGCATTTTGAAGCTTTCACCTGCCCTCTTTAAGCCTTAGGCCATCATTCTTACTCTGTGAGACAATGAGCTTTATGTAATAGGGCTGTGGGTTCAGCTTTTTAAAATGTGGGGTTATCATTTTTAAGCAGTTAAACGCCAGTTTCGAGTTCAGAGGCCAAGATG
Source organism: Calotriton arnoldi (assembly GCA_963921515.1). Taxonomy (NCBI): domain Eukaryota; kingdom Metazoa; phylum Chordata; class Amphibia; order Caudata; family Salamandridae; genus Calotriton; species Calotriton arnoldi. Next base: position 140,038 of record CAWUFW010020431.1, on the reverse strand, counting down.
AACAAGTTACTTACCTTCGGTAACGATATATCTGTAAGAAGAGACATAGATTATTTATGGATTCCTCACTTTAGAATTACCCCCAGGCGTCAGACTGGATCCGGAGAATTATTCTTCAGCAGTACCCCTGTGCGTCGATAGGTGGCGTCGGTCGACTCCACGTTCGTCGTTGGCGTCGTGGTCGCCGGAATGACGTCGCGTTATCTACTTAGACGCCGCTCTCACGCGCTGACGTCAGTTCTTTACATGACATTTTACGCCAGAAGCGCAGAGCCATGCAAGACACTGGCCACTGGTGCACAAAACTAGGGCCCTGAAAGGGAGTCCCTTACCCTAGAAGTCAGTTCGCAGAACGGGGCGGATGGGTGGGGCGGTGAGGAATCCATAACTAATCTATGTCTCTTACAGATATATTGTTACCGAAGGTAAGTAACTTGTTCATCTGAAAGAGACAATTAGTTATGGATTCCTCACCTCAGAATAGATACCCCAGCAATACAAACCCCGGAGGTGGGTCTACGAACCAAGTTCACACCAGAAAGTCCTGGAGAACAGAACGGCCAAAGATGCCGTCTCTCCGGACTTGGCTATCCAGGCAGTAGTGTTTAGTAAATGTGTGCAGTGAAGCCCCCATAGCTGCCTGGCAGATGTCCAGAAGGGGGACTCCACGTCCCAAAGCAGTAGTGGCTGCCGTCGCCCTGGTTGAATGGGCACGCAACCCCACCGGAGGTTCCTTTTTCGCTAAGGAATAGCAGATTTTGATGAACAGAACGACCCATCGGGAGATGGTTCGTTTGTGCAGGGCCCGACCTTTCTTGGCGCCCACATAGCCGACAAAGAGCTGGTCATCCACCCAGAATTGTCTTGCACGATCCAGATAGAATGAAAGCGCACATTTTGGATCCAGACGGTGGAGCCTCTCCTCCTCTTTAGAAGGATGCGGGGGCGGAAAGAAGGTAAGCAAAGTGATGGTCTCTCCTATGTGGAAAGAGGTAACAACTTTGGGAAGGGAAGGAAAGAAGGCCTAGTGCGAAGGACAACTTTTTCCTGATGAACAGCCAGGAAAGGAGGTTTGGAAGAAAGGGCCTAAGGCTCACTCACCCTGCAAGCAGAGGTGATGGTAACCAGAAAGACAGTTTTAAGGGTCAGAAGTCTGAGAGGACAGTTATGTAGTGGTTTGAAGGGAGCGCACATAAGATAGGTGAGAACCAGGTTCAAGTCCCACTGGGGCATTACGAAGGGGTTGGAGGAAACAAGTGAGTAATGCCCTTAAGGAAGTGATTTACAATAGGGGACTTGAAAAGAGAAGGCTGGTCAGGCAGCCAAATGAAGGCCGAAATGGCCGAAAGATAGCCTTTGAGAGTGCCCAGAGCAGAGCCCTGCTGTGCCAAAGAAAGAATAAAGAGGAGAACCTCTGAAAGGGGGGCAGAAAGGGGATCCACAGCCTTTGCTGTGCACCATGCCACAAATTTGTTCCATCTACAGGCGTATACAGTTCTGCTGGAGGGACGCCTGGCTGCCAAGATAACGTTACAGACTTCGGGAGGAAGGTCGAAAGCTGTCAACTGTTGCCGCTAAATCTCCACGCAAGGAGGTGGAGGCTGGACAGATTCGGGTGGAGGACCGTCCCCTGCTGCTGCGACAGAAGACCCTCCCGAAGAGGCAGTCTGATCAGAGGATCGATGGCCATGTGTAATAGCTCAGGATATCAGACTCTTTGTGCTCAATCCGGGGCCACAAGAATGACTTGGGCCCGGTCGCGGTTGATCTTCTTCAGCACTTTGGGCAGAAGTGGTATAGGCGGAAAGGCGTATAGAAGACGCAACTCCACTCGCGACGAAAAGCGGCACCTAGCGAGTGCCGCCTTGGAAATTCCAACGTGCAGAATTGCTGACATTGCGCATTCTCTTCGGTGGCGAATAGATCTAACCAAGGCTCTCCAGACTGCTGAAAGAGACCTTGCACCACCTCGGAGTGAAGACGCCATTCGTGACAGATCATGCACCTGCGGCTGAGTTCGTCCACTCTGGCGTTCAGAGAACCTGCCAGGTGTTGAACCACCAGAGATATGCCCTGATGTTCCAGCCATGTCCAGAGGTAGAGAGCCTCTCGACATAGGGTCCACGACCCCACCCTGCCCTCTTTGTTGCAGTACCATATGGCGGTGGTGTTGTCCGTGAACACCTGCACTACTCATCCCCGGAAAGAGGGAAGGAATGCCTTTAGTGCAAGACGAATCGCCCGAAGCTCCAGAAGGTTGATGTGGAGCCCGGACTCCGCCGGAGACCAGGGGCCTCTGATCTTGGCCTCCCCCATGTGTCCGCCCCACCCCAGAAGCGATGCATCTGTCACCACTGTGAACTCTGGTTTGGGAATGGAGAGGGATCTGCCGTTGACACAATCCTGGTTTGTTAGCCACCACTGCAATTGGTGTGCAGTGCCCTCTGAGATCTGGACGCAATCAGAAAGATTCCCCTGATGCTGTGTGTAAGAAACTGGCTCTATATATACTGCACCAAAGTGAGGTACAGTGTGTATAGAGTCCAAGGGTCTCCAGAGGTTTGGCAGAGGTTAAAGTTAGATAGAACCTTACTCTCTAAAGTGGTAGCTTGGTCGAGCAGTAAGGCAGTATCAGAGGACAGTGTAAAGCATTTGATGTACACACTCAGTCAGCAAATGAAACCACACACTCAAGAACTGAACTCTAGGCCAATTGTTTTGTATAAAAAAAATATACTGTTTTATTTTAGAACCACAGGTTTGCACAAAATACTTTCTCAAGATAAGATGCTGTTTGTTGAATACTTTCAATGAACAATAGACTTTAAATGCAATATGGTACAGGGGTTGCAATAGGCAACACAATACTTGGTATACTATAACATTGAGCTCAATGGGATTTTTAAGTAAACTGCAATAGAATTACTTTACGAACGTTTTTCTTACTCAGGGCTGGATCCTGTATTCAGCCCTGGTGCATTTCCTGTAAACAGTTGAAAGAAATCGTTTTTGTTACACAGGCGATTTTTAAGGAATATTTGTATGTTGCAAAAATCGACACTTAGAAGAATTTCTGGTGAAAACCAGGCAATGTTATCCTATGGAGGAAAATCAAGTTATCGGAAAATCACAGTTGTAATCACTTTTTCTAGTCAGTGCTGGGTACCTAGATCCAGCACTAGGATCTCTCCTGGGAACAGGTGAGTAATTTTGTTTTTGGTATTCGGACAATTTTTAGTGAATATTTCAAAGTTCCAAAACTCGACACTTAGAAGAATTTCCAAGTGAAAACCAGTCAATGTTACCCTATGGAGAAAGGAAAATGCTACTTACCAGTATGCATCTGTTCTTGGCATGTAGAGCTGCAGATCCTCACACTGAGCATTAGATCGCCATCTGGTGTTGGGCTCGGATGCTTGCACTTTGTTGTTGTCTTAGGAGAAGTCTTTGTAGTCAGGAGATAGGTGACTCCTCCCTTGGACGATAGTGCGCATGGGCATCGACTCCATCCTCAGATTGTTTTTCGCCATAATGGGAAAAGATGGTTAGTAGAAAAGAAAGAGATGCCTATGTGTGTATATCTAAGTAAGATAGGACTGGAACACATACAGGTCCCGGGGAGGTGGGTGGGCGTGTGAGGATCTGCAGCTCTACATGCCAAGAACAGATGCATACTGGTAAGTAGCATTTTCCGTTCGAGGCATGTGAGCTGCAGAGCTCACACTGAGCATAGACTGTACAGCAGTATCTCTCCTAGCGGTGGTCACCTGTATGTGTTGCAGTAGTTTGAAAAAGTGTTTTAAGAACAGCTTGGCCCACAGAAGCTTGTTGCTTGGCTTGCACATCAACACAATAGTGTTTAGTGAAGGTGTGTGGTGTAGACCATGTGGCTGCCTTACAGATGTCTTCTAGGGGAATGTTCCCTAAGAATGCCATGGAAGCCCCTAGTTTGCGTGTTGAGTGCGCTCTAGGGGGAATTGATAATGTGCGTTTGGCTTTTGGTAGCATATTTGAATACATTTAACAATCCACCTTGCAATCCCAGCTTTTGAGATGGGGTTACCCTTATGTGGTGGAGAGAAAGCTACAAACAATTGTTTTGTTTTGCGAAATGACTTGGTCCTGTCAATGTAGTACATTAGAGCTCTTTTGACGTCTAGGGTGTGGAGAGCTCTTTCTGCTACGGAGTCCGGGTTCTGAAAAACACGGGTAGCTCTACAGATTGATTAAGGTGGAAAGGAGAAATCACTTTAGGAAGGAATTTTGGGTTTGTCCTGAGAACTATTTTGTTACGATGTATTTGTAAAAATGGTTCTTGTATGGTTAAAGCCTGGATCTCACTCACCCTCCTGAGAGAGGTGATTGCAATAAGGAAAGATACTTTCCATGTGAGGAATTGAAGTTCACATTTATGCAGAGGTTCAAATGGGGGACCCATGAGCCTAGTAAGCACGATGTTAAGATTCCACACTGGAGAAGGTGGTAATCTGGGAGGTATGATCCGTTTAAGGCCTTCCATAAAGGCTTTAATGGCTGGGACCCTAAAGAGTGATAAGTGTTGTCTGTTCTGTAAGTAAGCAGCAAGTGCTGCTAGGTGCAGACGTATGGATGAGTATGCTAAATTACATCTTTGCAAATGTAGTAAGTAGCAAATGATGTTTTGTATGGAGGCATGTAGTGGCTGGATATTATTGTTATTGCAGTAAATAGCGAATCTTTTCCACTTTGCTGCGTAGCAAGCTCTGGTGGTAGGGCGTCTGGCCTCTTTAATGATGTTCATACAGTCCGGTGGTAGGTTAAGGTAACCGAACTCGAGGACCTCAGGAGCCAGATCGCAAGATTCAGTTGAGATGGATCGGGGTGCCTTATCTCTCCATGGTTCTGCGTTAGTAGTGATGGGGAGAGGTGTAGTTTTTGGTGTGGGACTATTGATAGTTCCAGCAGTGTTGTGAACCACGGTTGGCGTGCCCATGTGGGAGCTACTAGGATCATTTTTAGCGACTGTTGTCGGAGCTTGCGTACTACTAGCGGAATGAGTGGGAGTGGCGGAAAAGCGTACGCAAATCTGCCTGACCAATTCATCCATATCGCATTGCCCTTGGACTGCGGGTGTGGGAACCTGGAGGCGAAGGTTGGGCATTTTGCGTTTTGGTGTGGGGCAAATAGATCTATGTCTGGTTGGCCCCACATCTGGAAAAAAGGTAGAAGAACCTGTGGATGTAGTTCCCATTCGTGAATCTGTTGTGTCTGCCGACTTAATAGATCGGCAATCTGATTGTGAACTCCTGGTAGGTGTTCGGCGAGAAGGTATATGTTTTGTGGAATGGCCCACCTCCAAATGTTCTGTGCAAGTTGGGACAGTTGTAGAGAGTGTGTCCCCCGTTTTTGTATATAATACATAGCCGTGATGTTGTCTGTTCGGATCAGGACGGCTTTGTTTTGTACGTGGAGTTGAAAGGATTTGAGGGCTAGGAATATTGCTAGTAGTTCTAGATGATTGATGTGGAGCAGTCTTTGTTGAGTGGTCCACTTGCCCTGTGTTGTATGCTCTAACAGGTGTGCTCCCCATCCTGTGAGTGATGCGTCTGTTGTTAGTACTATTTGTGGAACAGGCTCAAGGAACGGCCGCCCTTTGGATACGTTTTTTGTGTTCCACCACTGCAGAGAGCGATGTGTGCGGCTGTCCACCAACACCAGATCTGTAAGTTGTCCGTGAGCCTGATTCCATTGGTGTGCTAGACACTCTTGTAAAGGACGCATTTGCAGCCTTGCGTGAGGTACGATGAAAATGCAAGATGCCATCATGCCTATTGCACAAGTTACTAACTTGTGTAACGATATATCTGTAAGAGACAGTAGTTAGTGACAGATTCCTTACCTTAGAATATCCCCAGGCGTCAGGCTGGATCCGGAACGTTTTTGCGTAGCAGTACCCTTGCGCGTCGGTAGGCGGCGTCGTGCGGCTCCGCGTCCGTCGTCGGCGTCGTGATCGCCGGGATGACGTCGCGGGCAGTACTTAGGCACCGCCCCTGCGCGCTGACGTCAGTTCTGTACACGACTTTCCGCGCCAGGAACGCAGAGCCATGCAAGAAGCTGACATAGGTGTCTGAAAAATACTAGGGCCCTGAAAGGGATGTCCTTAACCCTAGAAATCAGTTCGCAGAACGGGGAGGATGGGTGGGGCGGTAAGGAATCTGTCACTAACTACTGTCTCTTACAGATATATCGTTACACAAGTTAGTAACTTGTGCATCTGAAAGAGACACGTTAGTGACAGATTCCTTACCTTAGAATAGATACCCCAGCAATACCAACCCCGGTGGTGGGTCTGCGAACAAAGATCAGACAAGGAAGTCCTGGAGGACAGAACGGCCAAAGAAGCCGTCCCTCCGGACCTGACTGTCAAGGCAGTAATGCTTTGTAAACGTGTGCAGCGAGGCCCACGTAGCTGCCTGACAGATAACCGGCAGCGGAACACCGCGGCCCAAGGCCGTGGTAGCAGCCGTTGCCCTGGTGGAATGGGCACGCAGCCCAACAGGAGGCTCCTTCTTAGCCAAAGAATAGCAGGTCTTGATGCACAAGGTAACCCAGCGGGAGATGGTCCTCTTGTGCACCGCCCGACCTTTTTTGGCGCCCACGTAGCCAACAAAGAGCTGGTCATCCACCCGAAAGTGTTTTGTGCGGTCAATCTAGAAGGAGAGCGCACGTTTTGGGTCCAGACGGTGGAGCCTCTCTTCCTCTCTGGAAGGATGCGGAGGCGGAAAGAAGGTGGGCAAAGTGATGGTCTGCCCAATGTGGAAAGCAGTAACCACCTTTGGCAAGAAGGACGGACGTGTCCGAAGAACAACCTTGTCTGGATGAACAGACAGAAAGGGAGGTTTGCAAGATAGAGCCTGGAGCTCACTCACCCGCCGAGCGGAGGTGATGGCCACCAGAAAGGCTGTCTTCAGAGTCAGAAGACGAAGAGGACAGTTATGTAGAGGCTCAAAGGGAGCGCACATTAAAAGGTAAGAACCAAGTTCAAGTCCCACTCAGGCATCACAAACGGAACAGGAGGGAAGAGGTGAGTAATGCCTTTTAAGAACCTGTTAACAACAGGGGACTTGAAAAGGGAGGGCTGATCAGGGAGCCTGAGGAAGGCCGAGATAGCACAAAGATAACCCTTGATGGTACCCAGGGCAGAACCCTGTTGGGCCAGAGAAAGAAGGAACAGAAGGACCTCAGAGAGAGGGGCAGAAAGGGAATTCACAGCCTTTGCTGTGCACCATGCCACAAATTTGTTCCACCTGCAGGCGTATACCACCTTAGTGGAGGGATGCCTGGCTGCCAGAATCACATCACAAACTTCGGGAGGCAAGTCGAAAGGAATCAACTGCCGCCGCTCAATCTCCACGCAAGCAGGTGTAGACTGGACAGGTTCGGGTGGAGGACCGTCCCCTGCTGCTGCGACAGAAGATCCTCCCGAAGAGGCAGACGGATCGGGGGATCTACGCTCATATTGAGTAGCTCGGGATACCAAACTCTTCGAGCCCAGTCCGGAGCCACAAGAATGACTTGGGCCCGGTCGTGCCGAATCTTCTTCAACACTCTGGGTAGAAGTGGTATAGGCGGAAAGGCGTACAATAGACCGCAACTCCACTCGTGACGAAAAGCGTCGCCGAGCGAGTGCCGCCTTGGAAATTCCAACGCGCAGAACTGATGACATTGCGCGTTCTCTTCGGTGGCGAATAGATCTAACCAAGGCTCTCCCCACTGTAGAAAGAGTCCTCGCGCCACTTCCGAGTGAAGACGCTATTCGTGATCCATCATGCACCTGCGGCTGAGTTCGTCCGCCCTGGCGTTCAGGGAACCTGCCAGGTGTTGAACCATCAGGAACATGCCCTGATGTTCCAGCCACGTCCAGAGGCGCAGAGCCTCCTGACAAAGGGTCCACGACCCCACCCCGCCTTGTTTGTTGCAGTACCACATGGCGGTGGTGTTGTCCGTGAACACCTGCACTACCTTCCCTTTGACAGAGGGAAGGAATGCCTTGAGTGCAAGTCGGATCGCCCGGAGCTCCAGAAGGTTGATATGGAGCCGGGACTCCGCCGGAGACCAGAGGCCTCTGATCTCCGCCTCTCCCATGTGACCGCCCCATCCCAGAAGGGACGCGTCCGTCACAACTGTGTGCTCTGGCTGGGGAAGGGAGAGGGATCTGCCCATGACCCATTGCCGGTTCAGGAGCCACCACTGCAACTGTTTTGCAGTCCCCTCCGAGATCTGGACGTGATCGGACAGGTTGCCCTGGTGCTGCGCCCACTGGAACTTCAGGTCCCACTGCAGAGCCCGCATATGCCATCTGGCATGATTGACCAGCAGGATGCAGGAGGCCATGAGGCCCAGCAGCCTCAGGGTCATCCGTACCGAAACCCAGGATAAAGGCTGAAAGATCGGAATCATAGCCTGAATATCGCGGACTCGCCGTTCGGGAGGATAGGCCCGAAACTGCGTCGTGTCCAGAACTGCTCCGATGAAAAGGAGCTGTGGAGAAGGAATCAGATGCGACTTCGGCACATTGATGGAGAATCCGAGCGAGTGCAGGAGTTCGGCCGTAGTCTGGAGGTGGGAGACGACTGCCTGGGACGAGCCCGCCTTCAGCAGCCAGTCGTCGAGGTAGGGGAAGACTGAAACCCCTGCCCGGCGCAGATGAGCTGCGACCACCGCCATCACTTTCGTGAACACCCGAGGGGCACTGGTAAGGCCAAAGGGGAGCACGGTGAACTGAAAATGCTCGGGGCCTACCGTGAACCGAAGGTAACGCCGGTGGGCCGGCAGGACGGGGATGTGGAAATATGCGTCCTGCAAGTCCAACTCTACCAACCAGTCTCCAGGGTCGAGGGCAGTCAAGACCTGAGCTAGGGTGAGCATCTTGAACTTCTCCTTCCGGAGGAAGCGATTGACGTTCCGGAGGTCCAAGATAGGACGCATGTCCTCCTTGTCCTTTTTGGGCACCAGGAAGTAGTGGGAGTAGCAACCACGCCCTACTTCTGGGGTCGGAACATGCTCGATGGCCCTCTTGGCCAAGAGGGCCGTGACTTCCTTCTGCAGAAGTACCAAGTGATCCCCTGACATGCGGTGGAATTGAAGTGGCATGGCTGGGGGGGTGGACTCGAAGGGGAGGGAGTAGCCCCTTCGGACAATGTCCAAGACCCACCTGTCCGAGGTGATAGTACGCCAGTGGGGAAGGTGATGGCGGACCCTGCCCCCTACTGGCGTGCTGTGCACCTGAAAGGAGGGACTAGGAGGGTTTGGAGGCCGCGGACGGGTTGGAGGTGGTGGCCTGACCTGCACGCTGGTTGCCCGATCCGCCACGGCGGAATCCACGTCCTCGGCCACGCGAAGACGACTGCTGCGCGGGCCGGTGGCTGGGCTGCTGACGTGAAGGGGCGCCCCTACCGTGGCCACGATAGGGGCGAAAAGCAGAAGTCAGCGGAGGGCGTGTAGCAGAAAGGCCCAGGCACTTGGCAGTAGCCCGTGAGTCCTTAAAGCGCTCCAACGCATGGTCTGCTTTGGACCCAAAAAGACCGACTCCATCAAAGGGCATGTCCATGAGAGTATTCTGGACATCCCCTGAAAAACCAGTGGTTCTCAGCCAGGCGTGGCGTCGCAGCGCCACCGTCGTTGCAATAGACCTGCCCAGCGAGTCGGCGGTATCAAGGCCACATCATATCGTGTATTTGGCCGCATCCCTTCCTTCCGCAATGGCGCGGGAAAGCAGTGTCTGGACCTCCTCAGAACACTGGGGCAAAACATTCGCCACCGAATCCCACAAGGAGTGGGTATATCGGCCCAAAAGACAAGCGGTGTTGATGGACCGCAAGCCAGCACTGGAGGAAGAAAAACCTTTCTTCCCAAATTGATCCAGGCGTTTGGATTCCCTATCCGGAGGGGCGGTAGGGAAGGCGGTTTGGGAAGCGGAGGCTTGGACAACCAAGCTCTCAGGAGTGGGGTGGACAGAGAGAAACAGGGGGTCGCCCGGAGCTGGGCGATGGCGTCGGGACACGTTCCTATCCACAGGAGCCCCTGTGTTGGGCTTGGACCAGGCGCCCAAAAGAACGTCAGTGAGGGCGTCGTTAAACGGCAGCACAGTCTCCGTAGAGGAGGCTGTCGGCTGAAGCACCTCTGTCAAGAGATTAGTCTTGACCGCCACAGTAGGGAGTTGGAGATGTAAGGCTCCAGCCACCCTACGCAAAACCGTTGCAAAATTGGCTCCCTCCTCCGTAGCCACGGGAGGAGACAGCATGCCAGTGTCAGGGGAAGTATCTAGACCACTGGCATCCCCTAGACCCTCTGTCCAGTCCTCATCGTACTGACACTGTAGTGCCAGAGGGTCATCAGACCCCTCCCAGTCCTCCTGGTCCTCCTCTGGTTCAAAATAAGGGGGAGGAGGGACATTTGGGACCCAAGGTCTCATCGGCGCCGGAACCGGCGTCGAGCGACGTCGGTCCGGGTCCATGTCCGGAGCCGGAAGGAACTGGGGGACGACGCCGCCCGGAGCCCCAGGCGGCGTCGAGAACGGCACCGGAGACATCGGCGCCGGCGGAGGTGTCGTTAGGTCGACCGGCGTCGATGGGGGTTGCGGAGCCGGGATCGAGGCTGGAGGCACGGGCGACGCCGGGGCCGGAGCCGTCGGCGACGCCGGAGCAACCCTATCAGGGCCCGCGGGGCCCGAAGGCGCACCGGAGGGGCCTGGAGGCCCGAAGAGGCGGGCCATGGCCGACAGGAATTCCTGTACTTGGGCCGGAAGGACGGGTATTGCGGGGGCGACTCCACAGGCATGTCCGGGGCCGCGGGGGCGGGGACGGTGCCGGGAGGGGCCTCAGCCGAGTCGCAAGACTGGCGAGGCGAAGTCCTAGAGCGACGATGCTTTTTGGACTTTTTGTGTTTGGACTTACCGGACGAAGAAGACTTCGATGCCGACGACCGGTGTGGACTCCGCGATTGACCCCTGGACCTCTCACGCGACCGGGGCTTGCGCGGAGCCGAATGCCGGGCCTCCAGGAGCTTTCGAGACCGCTCTCGCAAAGCTTTCGGGTTGAGGGCCCGGCAGTCGGAACAAGACTCCGTGTCGTGGCCTCGGCCGAGGCAGAAGAGACACTCCCGATGCGGGTCTGTGATGGACATCATCCGAGCACAGGCGCCGCAACGTTTAAACCCGGGCATCCCTACGACACCTTGAAGTCGCTGAAAGAAAAACAGTGAAAAATTCACCAAAAAAGATTGGTCAAAAAATGACCAGGGCACTGCTCTTCCCGGATCTGCGCTTGCTGGCGCGGAAAAAGAAGAACTGACGTCAGCGCGCAGGGGCGGCGCCTAAGTACTGCCCGCGACGTCATCCCGGCGATCACGACGCCGACGACGGACGCGGAGCCGCACGACGCCGCCTACCGACGCGCAAGGGTACTGCTACGCAAAAAACTTTCCGGATCCAGCCTGACGCCTGGGGATATTCTAAGGTAAGGAATCTGTCACTAACGTGTCTCTTTCAGATAGTTGCATTAACACTCTGGCTGGGAGAGAGTGTTGGATCTGAAATTTGGGGATGAGGGCTTGTATACTGGCTATCCTGGCTGGGCTGGGATAAGCTAGAGCTGTGGAAGTGTTTATTGTGGCCCCCAGATATTGATGTACATGGGAGGGCTGGAGGTGCGACTTGGTATAGTTGATTGTGAACCCCAAGTTGTGTAGTGTTTGAATGGTTTGATGAGTGTGTTGGACACACTGGTTGAATGATCTGGCTTTTATGAGCCAGTCGTCCAGATATGGGAAGACATGTATCTGTTGTCTTCGTAGGTGCGCTGCTACTACTGCAAGGCATTTGGTAAACACCCTTGGAGCAGTGGTGACCCCGAATGGAAGGACTTTGAACTGGTAGTGTTGTCCATCGAGTACGAACCTTAGATACTTCCTGTGAGCAGGATGTATGGGAATGTGGAAGTAGGCGTCCTTGAGATCTAGTGTGGCAAGGAAGTCTTCTTGTTGTAGTAAGAGAAGCACTTGTTGGAGAGTGACCATGTGAAAATGATCCGAATGTATATACTGATTGAGGGGTCTGAGGTCTAGAATTGGCCTTAGGGTCCTGTCCTTTTTGGGGATTAATAAATACAGGGAGTAAACCCCTGTTCCCTGGTGTAGTAAAGGGACCGGCTCTATGGCATGCTTTTGAAGCAGTGAGAGAACTTCTTGCTTTAAAAGTGTAAGATGGTCTGCGGACATTGGACGCTGCTTGGGTGGTATGTTTGGGGGGGTAGCAGTAAGTTCCAGGCAGTAACCATGTTGGATAATTTGTCTCACCCACCTGTCTGTTGTGATGGAGTTCCAGACAGGTAGGAACTGTGCTAATCTTCCCCCGACAGGAGTGGAATGGTCGGGGGGGAAGTGGAGGGAAGTCACTGTTTAGCAACAGGAGAGGTACGGGTGTTGGTGTTACTGCGGCCTCTCCCTTTACTGTTGTTCCCTCTGTAACCTCCTCTAAAATATCCTCTATTGGGGGATGTTTGGGTGGTGTTTTTGAAAGAAGATGAACTATCTGTGCTGATGTTCCTGGAGGTTCCTCTGTAAAAGGAGCGACGAAAGGAGCCACGCGGTTGCGGAGACTGCAACGCTCCCATTGACTTGGCAGTTTCTGTATCTTTCTTCATCTTTTCAAGAGCAGTGTCTACAGCCGGTCCAAAAAGTTGGTTATGATTGAACGGCTGATTTAGAATAGTGGTTTGGACCTCCTGCTTGAAGCCTGAAATGCGCAGCCATGCATGTCTTCGGAGCAGTACGCTAGTGTTTACAGACCTAGCGGCAGTGTCAGCTGCATCTAGGGCACATTTAATTGAGGCGTTGGTGACTAGTTTGCCCTCTTGAATTAGGTCATTTGCTTGAGTTCTATACTGGTCAGGCAAGTGTTGTAAAAGGGTTTCTAATTGGTCATAGTGGGCCCTATCATATCTGGCCAGCAATGCTTGAGTGTTGGCTATGCGCCAGTGATTGGCGGCCTGCGCAGCCACTCTTTTGCCAGATGCGTCGAGTAATTTTTTATTCTTTATCAGGGGGCGGTGCGTCCCCTGAGGTTTGAGAATTAGCTCGTTTCCTAGCATTGGAGACTACCAACGAGTCTAGAGGCAGCTGGCCTTTAATGTACGCAGGATCGTCAGGGGCAGGCCTATATTTTTTTTTAATCGATCCTGGGGTTAAGAATCCTGGCGCGTACAGGATCCTTAAATATGTCAGGAGCATGCTTAATGACCCCTTTAATCATTGGTAATATTTGTACAGTTTTTTGGGACTGTTCAAATGTATCTAATAGGAAATCCTCCTCTGGTGTGTTTGTATGCATGTGTACCCCATGAAAAACAGCAGCCCTGTTGATGAGTTGCCCAAACCCAATATTATCATCCGGAGGAGAGGGTTTTGTTGGGTATGGAAGAGGGCTTGGGAGGTCTGGGGGATCGATTGGATCATTGTAATCCCAATCATCTTGGAGTGGGTCATCTGGATCAGTGAATGGGTCATCAGGGTCACCACCGTCCCCTATGTCATCGTGATAATGATGTGTAGGTGGTGTATGTGGTGGAGATGTTACAGGCTGAGGCGGTGTAACAGGTTTGTGAAGAGGAGGGGTGTTAGATGGAAGGACAGGAGAAGAAGGAGACATAGGTGAAGTGGCACAGTCTTTCTTCTCCACAGGTACTGGCTTGTGGCGTGGTACAGCTGTGAGATGTCCTGTTTTGGGGTTAATGTGGATCTTTGATTGCTTAGGATCAAGAGGATCCGGATTAAAAAGCTCCTCTTCCTCGGTAACTGGTTTCGGCGCCGACTTTTTCGGTTCCGAGCGGGGTGGTGGCTGCGTTTTATGCTCTTTGGCCTTAGGAGGCATGGAAGAATCCTTAGGCTTGGTTGTCGGCTCCGAAGGCTTTGGCTTAGGGGCTGTGGCGTGATGTTTAAGTTTCGACGCCGGCTTATCCCCATGCTTCGATGTGCTCGAGGCGGGTTTGGTTTTAGAGGTGGAAGGAATCAGTGTCGATTTCGGAGCCGAGTGTTCTTTTGGCTTTGGCGCCGAAGGTGCCGGTGGGACTAGCACATGCGGTTTGCTCGGTGCCGAGGATCGGAAGGCTTGAATTTTTCTTCGGAGCCGGGCTCGAAGGCGGGGCTTCTGAAGTGTGTTTTCGGTCGCGACTGGGGCCAACGGGCTAAGTCTTGACCGGTGCATTCTTTGGTGGGGGGGTTGGGGTAGGGGCAGTAGTACTCACTCGTTGCCCAGGAGTGATGGGGTCGTCTGAGTCTTCTGCCTCTGACACGATTTGGAGATCTTCGGAATCTTCTTCAGGGACATCTGGGCCTTCGTCGAAGATGTCCACCGGTTCTGGAGCGGATCTCTGCGCCATGACGTGCCTTCGAGCTCGACGATCCCAAATCGTTTTCTTCGATCGAAAGGAGGCGCAAGCTGGACAGCTGGACTCGTTGTGGTCGGACGAAAGGCACAGGTTACAGACCTCGTGATGGTCACTGTGGGGGAATTTTGCTCCACACTGGGGGCATTTTCGAAAGGGCGTTGTTTCCATGAGCCGTAGGCCTCACGGCGTCGATGGGCCCAGCGGCCCGCGTCGACGACTGGAAAAGGAATCGATGAGAGGCGCGTCGAGATTTCGATGTCGATAGAAAGTTTGTAGGAAGTTTTGCGCGATGAAAAGTTTCAAAACTAAGTTTCGAACCGGTGCGCAAAAATTGCATCCGAACCCAATGGCGGAAAAAAACAATCTGAGGATGGAGTCGATGCCCCTGCGCACTATCGTCCAAGGGAGGAGTCACCTATCTCCTGACTACAAAGACTTCTCCTAAGACAACAACAAAGTGCAAGCATCCGAGCCCAACACCAGATGGCGATCTAATGCTCAGTGTGAGCTCTGCAGCTCACATGCCTCGAACATGTAAGTTATCGGCTTTCAGGTAAGTACTCAGCTGGCAGAGTTAAGGTTCTGGGGCAAGACTCGGGGGTCTCCCAGGTTCAGGTTTGTACTGTTACACCCTCACCGGGACAGGGGCGGCCGGGTGCAGAGAGAGTAGGCCCAACGTTAGCCTATGGCGGGCGGGGGGCCTTTGGTTGGTGGCTGCTGGCAGGCAGGTCACGCGGCTGTGGGAGCAAAGCTCCTGGTCACTTACTCAGGGCAAGTGGGGAAGTCGAACAGGGTAGTTGGTGCACCCTCAGCGGCACTGGGGCGGCCGGGTGCAGTGGGCTTTTGGGCCGTCGGGCACCCAATGGATTTCAATGGGAAAGCTGCGAGACGAACGAAGGCTGCAAACTCTGGGACGGTGATTCTTCAGGTGCGACCACCACTTCGAGAGGTAAGTTGGGAAGCTGTAGGATGGGTAGACACCCAGGAGTTGGGCACAGGGGGCCGTGGGGCGCCGGGGTGTCTGTAGGCGTCGGGAAATCTTACCCTCTGCTGGTCGTGGTTGGAGGGGTCCCTGGTGTTGAGGCTGCAGGCGTCATCAGGACCGTCGAGGTGAGTCCTTGGGTGCTGGATTCTTGGTCACAGTCGCCGGGGGGACGTCCTCGTGGTCTTTGTCCACTTTAGCTCGGGTTTGGCTCGGCGGGTGCAGAGTGGGCAGGATCCGCGGTTTCAGGCCGGGGCCTGGGGTTGCAGATGTTTGAGCAGAGCCACTGCTCGTGGGAGTCCCAGTCTTTGGTTGAGCAAGGCAGTCAGGTCCTCCGGGGTTTTTGAGGTTGCTGACCACTGAAGACGCCGGGGTTTAGCAGGAGCAGGTTCGAGGGTCGCCAGAAACATGTCTGGTGGTGGCAGCCTCGGCAGCCACTCAGTCAGGTCACTGGGAGTTGGTCGAGTTTCAGGGGACATCTCTAAGATGCCCTCTGTTGTGCATTTTACATTAAATCCCACACTGGCATCAGTGTGGGTTTAATGTGCTGAGAAGTTTGATACCAAACTTCCCAGTCTTCAGTGTTGCCATTATGGTGTTGTGGAGTTCGTAATGACAACCTCCCAGCACCATATACTCTTAATGGCAGCACTGCACTTACAGTGCCCAGGAATGGACCTGGGTACTGTAGGGGTACAGGGCTCATGCACCTGTACCCTCACCACTGGCATAGGGCACCCAGCTAGAGGGGTGACTGATGTATGTCAGGGAAGTGGTTTGTGGGCATGGCACACACGGATGTGTGCCATTGTCGACTCTTCACTTTGTTCTGCACCAAGACACGCAGTCTGCAAAGGCAGAGTGTGAGTGTCAGGGTACAGGGCCTCTAATGGTGGCACAATACGTGCTGCAGCCCTTGGAGGCCTTCTCTGGTCACAGTGCCCTGGGTAACTGTGGTACCATTTACCAGGGGCTGACCTGTAGCCAGAGATGCCAATAGGGTACAGTTTTGGGGAAAGAACACATGCCCTGGGAACCTGATTGGCAGGGACCCAGGGCACATCAAGTCAAAGTGCATCAGTGGTCTGGCAAAAAGTGGGGGGGTTACTGCAACAGAAACCCACTTCCTTACACAGTACCCACTGGAACTTCAGGTCCCACTGCAGAGCCCGCATATGCCACCTGGCATAGTTCACCAGCAGGATAACGGAGGCCATCAGGCCCAGTAGCCTGAGGGTCATCCGGACCGAAACCCGGGATAGAAGCTGAAAGATCGGAATCATAGCCCGAATATCCCGGACTCGCTGCTCGGGAGGAAAAGCCCAAAACTGCACTGTGTCCAGAACCGCTCCGATGAAAAGGAGCTTCTGAGAGGGAATCAGGTGTGACTTCGGCACATTGATGGTGAACCCCAGCGAATGCAGGAGGTCGGCCGTAGTCTGGAGGTAGGAGACGACAGCCTGGGGCGAGCCCGCCTTCAACAGCCAATCGTCGAGATAGGGAAAGACTGGAACCCCCAATCTGTGCAGATGAGCTGCGACCACCGACATCACCTTCGTGAACACCCAAGGGGCGCTGGTAAGGCCAAAGGGGAGCACGGTAAACTGAAAGTGCTCGTGGCCTACCGTGAACCGTAGGTAACGCCGATGGGCTGGCAGGAGGGGGATGCGAAAATAAACGTCCTGCAAGTCCAACGCTACCATCCAGTCTCCAGGGTCGAGGGCAGAAGGGACCGGAGCGAGGTTCAACATTTTGAACTTCTCCTTCCGGAGGAAGCGGTTGACGTCCCTGAGATCCAAGATAGGACGCAGGTCTTTGTCCTTCTTGGGCACCAGAAAGTAGTGGGAATAACAACCACGACCTACTTCTGGGGCAGGAACTCGATCAATGGCTCCCTTGGCCAAGAGAGCCGTAACTTTCTGTTGGAGAAGGGCCAGGTGATCCTCCGACAAGCGATGGAATTGAGGTGGCATGGATGGAGGGGTAGTCTCGAAGGGGAGGGAGTAGCCCCTTCCAACTACCTGCAAAACCCACCTGTCCGACGTGATGTTGAGCCAGTGGGGGAGGTGATGGCGAATCCTGCCGCACACTGGCGATTGGTGGCCCTGAAAGGTCGGACTAGGAGGGCTTGGAGACTGCTGCAGAGGGGGCGCTGGTGGACTGGCCCGCCCGCTGGCTCCCAGACCCACGACAGTGAGTTCCACATCCTGGCCGCACAGAGGCTGAACAGCTTGCGCAGGCCTGTGGCTCTGGGCGGAACATGGCGGGCACCCCTTCCGTAGCCACGAAAGGGGCGAAAAGCGGACTGCGCTGGGCGGGAGGTGGATGCGAGGCCCAAGGACCTGGCTGTAGCCCTGGAGTCCTTAAAGCGCTCAAGCGCGTTGTCCGCCTTGTCGCCAAACAAGCGACGGCCATCAAAAGGCATGTCCAAAAGCGTAGCTTGGACATAACCCGAAAAGCCAGTAGACCTCAACCAGGTGTAGCGTCTAAGGACTACTGACGTGGAAATCGTCCTGCTAGTGAGTCAGCGGTGTCCAGCCCACATCAGATGGCGAACTTCGCTGCGTCTCTCCCTTCGGCAGCTGCACGGGAGAGCACAGCCCAGGCCTCCTCCGGGCACTGCAGCAGCATCTGCGCAACCGTGTCCCACACCGAGTGGGAGTAACAGCCCAAGAGACATACAGTGTTCACCGACCGCAGTCCTAAGCTGGAGGAAGAAAACATCTTCTTCCCAAGGTGGTCCAGCTTCTTGGATTCCTATCAGGTGGTGCGTAAGGGAATGCGCCCTTGGAAGTCGAGGCTTGGACCACCGAGCTCTCAGGGGTGGGGTGTAGGGAGAAGAAAATGGGGTCGCCCGGGGCCGGGTGGTGGCGTCGGGCAATCATCCTATCCACAGGAGCCCCTGTGTTGGGCTTGGACCAAGTGCCCAAAAGGATGTCCGTGAGGGCCTCATTGAACGGCAGCAGGGGCTCCAAAGAGGCCGCTGCCGGTTGAAGCACCTCGGTCAGGAGGTTAGTCCTAACCGCCACCGTAGGAAGCTTGAGGTTTAAGGCCTCGGCCGTCCTACGCAACACCACTGTGTAAGATGCCCCCTCCTCTGTAGCCACGGTAGGGGGAGAAAGCATGCCAAGGTCTGGGGAGGAGTCCAGACCACTGGCCTCACCCAACTACTCTCTATAGTCCGGTTCTTCCAACTGGTCTGCTAGAGGGTCCACAGACCCCTCTCAGTCCTCCTCACCCTCCTCTGGCAGCCACTCAGTGCGATAGGGAATACCAGGGGAGACGAATGGTACAAAAGTACCGGTCTGCGCCGTTCCCATCGTCGGCCGACGTCGGTCCGGCTACGTGTGTACATCAAGGGGGAGGCTGGGGTCGACGTCGGTTGGGGACACAACCGACGTCGGAGGGGGTGGAGGCGTCGTCACAGGATTCGGCGCTGGAGGAGGTGTCACGAGGTCGACCGGCGCTGATCCGGATCCATGCCGGCGGAGTCGGGCTGCCCAAAGATGGAATGTAAGACTTTGTAAAAGCTGCGAAGCTGGGCAGGGGTCGCTCGGGCTCCTGGGAAGGGAGGGAAGGCCGGAGTCGACCCAACAGGCTCCGCGGGCAGAGCCGGATGACTACCTTACGTTTCCCACGTCGTGTCGGCCGACGGAAGGGGAGAACGCGAAGAGCGACGATGCTTCTTCGCCTTCTTCTTGTGCTTCGACTTACCCGAAGACTTCGATGATGAGTGGTAGTGGTGGCTCCGCGACCGGTCCCGCGACCTCCCTCTCGACCGGGACCTTGAATGGCACGGAGCCGACTGCCGGGCCTCGAGAAGCTTTCGGGACCGCTCCCGCAAAGACATCGGGTTCATGGCCCGGCAGTCGGAGCACGACTTCTGGTCGTGGTCGCGCTCCAAGCACCAAAGGCACACGAGGTTCTGATCCATGACCGACATCAATTTGCGACAGGAATCGCAAGCCTTGAAGCCGGTACGACGTGACATCCCTTCATGCACCAGGAGGCAAACGACTCAAAAAGATGTCGACAGAAGTCACAAAAACGGAGTCAAAAAGTGACTCAAGGTACTGCTCTCTCCGGATCTGCCCTGGCTGGCGCGGAAAAAGAAAAACTGACGTCAGCTCGCGAGGACGGCGATTAAGTAGATACTGTAACGTCATTCCGGCGACCACGACGCCAACGACGAACGCGGAGTCGACCAACTCCACCTATCGACGCGCAGGGGTACTGCTGAAGAAAAATTCTCTAGATCCAGTCTGACGCCTGGGGGTAATTCTAAGGTGAGGAATCCATAACTAATTGTCTCTTTCAGATATATAATGATATCATCCTTCATTAAGTACTACCCTTGTGTTGCAGGACTAATCGATATGCATTGTTGATTTTGCTCCCACAGATAAATGTATTTAACATTCTCATAGATCTCCCTGGAGACTTGAACTATAGGAATATCATCACTGCCCAGGTCTTCAAGACTCAAACTTACTAAAGCGTTAACCATCCAAAGAGCTGCACGGGTAAAACTCTTATAATACTGGCTACAGGTCACACATTTAGCCTTTTCAGAGAATACCTTGTCTCTACATGTGGCTGGGCACACTAAAGACCTAATATTTGGCCATGGCTATTCTGACCCTAATCCTCCTTCTTTGGTCGATCTGAACCATTTTAACTATATTATGGAGGGATATATTAATACGCACAATCCTCCAGCAGAGAAAATAGTGATTCATAAATTTGATAGGTGATTTTAGCTAAAGACAATTTAGGAGAAACTGAGCAGGCCTGGCAAAAAAACATATGACTTAGAAGCCAAAATGGTTTACTGTCACCAGTTAAAAAAATATGTTCACCTACTCTGGGCAGAGAAAAGAAAATGAAAAGATTTGCTATAAAAAAAATTAATCAGCTATAAATATGCACAATATTTTGTTTAAAACCATTCAGTGGCTGTCTAATCTTCCGCCCCAGACTATACTAATAAAATTATATCCTCCATGGACTAGGTGGAATCCCTCAAGAAGTACTTCTTTGATAAAGGCAAAGTGATGAGGGAGAAAACTGAAATGTGTATCAACCTGACCGGATATTCTAGTGGATCTGAGCTTCTTATCTGCCTTGCGTACTTTGTCACTTTTCGAGAAATGTCTCTCACAGAAGTGAAGGAGTGTAAGAAGAACAGCAGAGCTTCTGGTAAATTTGGATATTTTCGCAAAATACAAAAAGAAAAGTACTAAGTCTTCTTAATGCCACTATGTCTTCAGAGATTGTTCTGTGTTAATTTAAAGGAGCGAATTTAAGATCTTGTGTAGAAACCCACTTTACATCCATCAAGCCATCTAATTTTTGACTTATTTCCCTTCTTTCCCATTTCAAAACTTTTTGATACAGCTTATACCGTGCTGCAGAATTCTGTTGTGATAGTCAACTTTTTGATTCCCATCAATCTGTGTTCTGCCCTGGCTTTAGCACTGAAATAGCAGTGATTTTGTTGCTAGATGAGGTGTGATCTATTGTGGATGGTAGCAGTGTCGAAACAATGGTTCTGTTCGATGTGTTGGTGGCTTCTGACATAGTAGACCATTATAACCTTCTTCTTTGGCTTTTTGAGGCCGATATTGGTGGGGTGGTGCTAAAATGCATGACTTCTTTTCTTTCAGGCAGGTCACAGTCATTTCAGCTAATGCCAGTCATCTCCCACCATAAGACAGTACCATGCATGCATACCAAAGCTCATCACTTTCCACTCTGCTGTTCAATATCTACGTACCTTGCTCATCTTCTGCAAGGGACAGGCATGATTTTTTTGGTGTATGCTACTGACACACAGTAACTCTAAAAGATTGGGCACGATGAAGCGTTTGCTCTTGCGGTGCTTCCTGAATCAGTGGATAAACTTAAAAGGTGGATGAACACCAACTGCCTAATGTTAATCTCAAGGCTGTAGTTCTGACCACACAAATTTTCCCAATAAACGGGACTCCAAGATCCAGCCTCCCTCACTAGGTGATTACTCCTCTCCCGACGAGAAAGTTCACAACTTAGGAATTTCATTTGATCAGGACTGACCTCACTCTGGATGTTCATTTCTCCATGGTTATTAGTAGGTGTTTGTTTGATCTTGGCTCTCTCCGTAGAATCCTTCATGTTTTGTCTGTAACTCATAAAATAATTTCAAGAGATGCTTTCATCCACTCTCGTGTGGATTATTATAACTTTGTATCCTCGGCCTAACTGTGAAAAAGCTGCAAAGGCTTCAATATGTACAAAACATGACTGCTATATTCATCTTCAAACTTTGTCAATTGGAGCCCATCTCAGGCAAACTCAAATCTTTTCATTGGCTACCTGTCAAAATGAAAGTTGATTTCAAAGATCTCTGGATTATGCGTAGCAACTACTAATCAGCTCAAACCAGTTATTTGGCACTGTTGTTTGTTACATGAACATCTGGCCCTAGACTTCAAGCTGCTTCAGCTAACCTTTTTACCATCCACAAGTTTAATTAACTTTCTTGCCATGAAGAGTGAAAATACATTGGTCAAATGTAGGAAGGCATTGAAAACCTCACTGGTTGGTCATAACATTTAGGGAGTCTGCTATTTTATCAATGTTCGTCTTATTCTATAGCACCAAGCGACCTCTAATGGGGTGTATAATTCTTTAAAAATAGATGTTTAGAAAGGTGGTAGGCTGGCCATACCACCATACTGTGGACATTACAGTAGCAAGTGTCTAGTAGATTAGGATTCACCAGGATATAGAGACAATACTCCCAGTGGTGGCCGCCTCGGAACGGGGGTGGTGGGACGGGGGATGAAAAAAATAAAAAATAAACTTACCTCCTTCTTCGCTGCCGCACATCTTTCCTCCTTCTGTAACACCAGAAGCACCCAGGCTCCTGGACTCTCCCAGCCAATCACGACGCTGCATGCAGCGTCGTGATTGGTCTGAGCGGCCTGTTTGGCAGCTCAGACAGAACCTGGGAGGATGGGCATGTTCTACACCGGGCTATGCAACACAGCCCAGTGGAGAACATGCTAAGTGCGCAATACTGTTTGTATGCCCCAGAGGGCCGGTCAAGCTGTCATGTGCACTTAGGGAGTACAAACCACTCCTGCTCTTTCTGACGGCGGGGAGCCAAGCCCCGCCCGCACCTAACATGGTTTTGAGTGGCACAGAAAAATAAAATGATAATAACAAACAAGTTACTTACCTCCTTCGGTAACGCTTTTTCTGGTGGATACAGTATCTGCCTGTGGATTCCTCACCTTTTTAATTACCCTTGCGCCAGCAGTCAACGGAAAAACTTTTTTTCCCCTAGCTCTCCCACGTCGACGTCACAATAGCACGACTCCGCTCACGACTCCGTATGACATCATCGGAGCCATAAGAAGACCGCATCGGCGTGTTGAGGTCAGTTCCACCCATTTTTTCTGTTCTGTGCCCTCGAAGCGAACGGGTGAACCGACAACATTTCACAAGTATACACAGTATACAATATAAGCACCAATATACACAGTATATCTTTGAAGGAAGAAAAGAGACTGAAAGAACAAGTTACTTACCTACGGTAACGATATATCTGTAAGAAACATTAGTAGTGATCGATTCCTTACCTTAGAATATCCCCAGGCGTCAGACTGGATCCGGAACGTTTTCGTCAGCAGTACCCCTGCGCGTCGGTAGGTGGCGTCGTGCGGCTCCGCGTCTGTCGTTGGCGTCGTGGTCGCCGAGATGACGTCACGGGCGCTACTTAGACGCCGCCCACGCGCGCTGACGTCAGTTCTGTACACGACTTTCCGCGCCAGGAACGCAGAGCCATGCAAGATACTGACCACTGGTGCATTGAAACTAGGGCCCTGAAAGGGATGACCTTAACCCTAGAAATCAGTTCGCAGAACGGGGAGGATGGGTGGGGCGGTAAGGAATCTATCACTACTAATGTGTCTTACAGATATACCGTTACCGTAGGTAAGTAACTTGTTCATCTGAAAGAAACACATAGTGATAGATTCCTTACCTTAGAATAGATACCCCAGCAATATCAACCCCGGTGGTGGGTCTGCGAACCAAGATCACACCAGAAAGTCACGGAGAACCGAACGGCCAAAGAAGCCGTCTCTCCGGACTTGGCTGTCCAGGCAATAATGCTTGGTAAACGTGTGCAGCGAGGCCCACGTGGCTGCCTGACAGATGTCTTGCAGGGGGACACCACGTCCCAATGCAGTAGTGGCTGCAGTAGCTCTGGTGGAATGAGCACGCAGCCCCACCGAAGGTTCTTTTTTAGCCAAAGAGTAACAGGCTTTGATACATAAGACAATCCAGCGGGAGACAGTTCTCTTGTGTACCGCCCGACCTTTCTTGGTGCCAACGTAGCCAACAAAGAGCTGGTCATCCACCCGGAACTGCTGTGTGCGGTTGAGATAAAAGGAGAGCGCACGTTTTGGGTCCAGACGGTGGAGCCTCTCTTCCTCTCTGGAAGGATGCGGAGGCGGAAAGAAGGTGGGCAAGGTAATAGTCTACCCAATGTGAAAGGCCGTAACCACTTTTGGCAAAAAGGAAGGACGGGGCCTGAGCACAACCTTGTCCGGATGGACTAATAGGAAAGGAGGCTTACAAGAAAGAGCCTGGAGCTCACTCACTTGCCTAGCGGAGGTGATGGCCACCAGGAAAGCAGTCTTCAAGGTCAAGAGACGAAGAAGACAGTTATGAAGTGGCTCAAAGAGAGCACACATCAAGTAAGTAAGAACCAAATTCAAGTCCCACTGAGGCATCATGAAAGGAATAGGAGGAAAGAGGTGTGTAATGCCTTTAAGAAATCTATTTACAACAGGGGACTTGAAAAGAGGGCTGATCAGGGAGCCTGAGAAAGGCCGAAATAGCAGAAAGGTAGCCCTTGATAGTGCCCAGAACAGAGCCCTGCTGGGCCAAAGAAAGAAGGAACAGTAGTACTCCAGAAAGAGGGGCAGAAAGGGGATCCACAGCCTTTGCTGTGCACCATGCCACAAACTTGTTCCACCTGCAGGCGTATACCACTTTAGTAGAGGGACGCCTGGCTGCCAGAATGACATCACAAACTTCAGGACATGTTCCCCTGATGCTGCGACCACTGGAACTTCAGGTCCCACTGCAGAGCCCGCATATGCCATCTGGCATGACCGACCAGCAGGAGGCCATGAGGCCCAGCAGCCTCAGAGTCACTCTGACCGAAACCCGGGACAATGGTTGAAAGATGGGAATCAGAGCCCGAATATCCCGGACTCGCTGTTCGGGAGGATAGACCCGAAACTGCGCCGTGTCCAGAACCGCTCCGATAAAGAGGAGCTTCTGAGAGGGAATCGTGTGCGACTTCGGCACGTTGATGGAGAACCCCAGCAAGTGCAGGAGGTCGGCCCTAGTCTGGAGGTGGGAGACGACTGCCTGGGGCGAGCCCGCCTTCAACAACCAGTCGTCGAGATAGGGGAAGACTGAAACCCCTGATCTGCGCAGATGAGCTGCGACCACCGCCATCACCTTAGTGAACACCCGAGGGGCGCTGGTAAGGCCAAAAGGGAGCACAGTGAACTGAAAGTGCTCGTGGCCTACCGTGAACCGCAGGTAACGCCGGTGGGCTTGCAGGACTTGGATGGAAATAGGCATCCTGCAAGTCTAGCGCTACCATCCAGTCTTGTGGATCGAGAGCAGACAAGACCTGAGCCAGAGTGAGCATCTTGAACTTCTCTTTGCGGAGGAAGCGATTTACGTTTTGGAGGTCTAAGATAGGACGCAGGCCCTTGTCCTTCTTGGGTACCACAAAGTAGTGGGAATAACAACCACGACCTACTTCTGGCGTCGGAACGCGCTCGATGGCCCCCTTGGCCAAGAGGGCCGCAACTTCCTGCTGAAGAAGCACCAAGTGATCCCCCGACATACGGTGGTACTGAGGTGGCATGGCTGGAGGGGTAGTCTCGAAGGGGAGGGAGTAGCCCCTCCGGACTATCTCTAAAACCCACCTGTCCGAAGTGATGGTGCGCCAGTGGGGGAGGTGATGGCGAAGCCTGCCGCCCACTGGCGTTTGATGGGCCTGAAAGTTCGGACTAGGAAGGTTTGGAGGCAGGGGTGGCTGGGGTGGTGGTGGACTGACCCGCCCGCTGGCCCCTTGATCCGCCACGGCGGAACCCGCGTCCGCGCTGGGATTGTTGCTGCGCAGGCCTGTGGCTCTGTTGCGAACGCTGCGGGGCGCCCCTTCCTGTGCCACGAAAGGAGCGGAAGGCGGAGGAGGGCGGACTGCCGAGAGTCCCAAGGACTTGGCCATAGCCCGTGAGTCCTTAAACCTTTCTAACGCGCTGTCCGCTTTGTCGCCGAAGAGGCGACGGCCATCAAAGGGCATGTCCATAAGGGTGTTTTGGACATCCCCCGAAAATCCAGTGGTCCTCAACCAGGCGTGACGGCGAACCGTCTATAGCCACAACGAATCATGAATTTTGCTGCGTCTCTCCCCTCTGCAACAGCCTGGGAGAGAGCTGGCCGGGCCTCCTCCGGACACTGGGGCAGCACTTGTGCCACCATATCCCACAGAGAGTGGGAATAACGGCCCAAGAGGCATGCAGTGTTCACGGACCGCAGCGCAGAGCTGATGGAAGAAAAGATCTTTTTCCCAAACTGATCCAGCTTCTTGGATTCCCTATCCGGTGGGGCGGAAGGGAAGGCGGTTGGGGAAGCAGAGGCTTGGACAACCAAGCTCTCGGGGGTGGGGTGTTGGGAGAGGAAAATGGGGTCACCCGGAGCCAGGCGATGGCGTCGGGCCACGTTTCTATCCACGGGAGCCCCTGTGGTGGGCCTGGACCAAGTGCACAAAAGAACGTCAGAAAGGGCTTCATTGAAGGGCAGCAGCGGCTCCGCAGAAGTAGCTGCTGGCTGAAGCACCTCTGTCAGGAGGTTAGTCCTGACGGTCACAGTAGGGAGCTGGAGGTGTAGGACCTCCGCCGCCCTACGCAACACCACAGCATAACTAGCTCCCTCCTCCGTAGCCACGGTAGGAGGAGACAGCATGCCAAGGTGTGGTGAGGTATCCAGACCACTGGCGTCCCCCAATTCCTCAGCCCAGTCCTGTTCGAACTCGCAAGCAGCTGCGAGAGGGTCCTCAGACGCCTCCCAGTCCTCCCCTTGCTCCTCAGGCTGTTCAACAGGTCGAAAATAAGGAGCAGGGACATGGGGATAAAAATCCCCGAGCAACGTCGAGAACGGCCTGGATCGACGCCGGCTCGACGCCGCGTCCACTTCGGGGCTGAAACTGAGGTCGACGTCGTCCCGAGGAGCGGGCGGCGTCAGAACTGGTGCTGGTGGAGTCGACGTCGGTGGAGGTGTGACAAGGTCAACCGGCGTCGACCGGGATCCAGGCCTGGATCCAAGGGTGTCCTGCGGCGCCGAGGACGGAGCCGACAGCGACGCCGGGGCCGGAGCCGCCGGCGAGGACACCCAGCCGGGACCGCGGGGCCCGAAGGCGCACCAGTGGGACCCGACGGCCCAAAGAGGCGAGCCATGGCCGACAGGAATTCCTGTATTTGGGCCGGAGTCGCCGACGACCCCGGGAAGGGCGGGTAGTCGGGCGGCGACTGCGTAGGCTCCGCCGGAGCCGCGGGGGAGGCTCCAGCCGCACCCTCAGCCGCGTCGCGCGACCGGAAGTCAGAGAACGATGGCATTTCTTCGACTTCTTGTGCTTCGTCTTACCTGACCCGGAGTGCGAAGACTTGGATCCCGAAGACCGATGGTGATGACTCCGCGCACGGTCCCTTGACCTCCCACGGGACCGGGACCTCGAACGGCGCGGAGCCGACTGCCGGGCTTCCAGCAACTTTCGGGACCGCTCCCGCAAAGTCTTCGGCGCCATGGCCCGGCAGTCGGGGCACGACTTGGGGTCGTGGTCGCGCGCCCAGTCAGAAAAGACACACGTGCGGGTTCGTCACCGACATCATGCGGTGACGATCCCCGCAGGACTTGAAACCGGGCATCCTAACTGCACCTTAGGAGTCGAAGACTCGATGAAAAAATAGAGACAAAAGCCTCAAAAAGACAGTCAAAAATTGACTGGGGGATCCTGCTCTTCCCGGATCTGCGCTTGCTGGCGCGTAAAAAGAAAGAACTGACGTCAGCACACGTGGGCGGCGTATAAGTAGCACCCGCGACGTCATCTCGGCGACCACGAAGCCAACGACGGACGCGGAGCCGCACAACGCCACCTACCGACGCGCAGGGGTACTGCTGACGAAAACTTTCCGGATCCAGTCTGACGCCTGGGGATATTCTAAGGTAAGGAATCTATCACTATGTGTTTCTTTCAGATATACTAGACATTTCATAGCAACAAGCTACATATCATTTCAAAAGACAAAGAAATACCAGTCATGTTATACTCAAAATCCTTTTCGATATAGGAAGGCAGACAACGGGGAGGCGGGTGGGTCAGTGAGGAATCCACAGGCAGATACTGTATCCACCAGAAAAAGCATTACCGAAGGTAAATAACTTGTTCTTCTGATGGATGCATCTGCCTGTGGATTCCTCACCTTTTGAATTGAATCTCCAAGCAGTCCGGCTCCCGGAGAAGGGTGTCCACCTACCTATACCAAAAAATCATGCAGCAAAGAACGAGCAAAATGACCATCACTCCTCACCTCTGAATCCAAGCAATAATGCTTCACGAAAGTGTGGAGGGAGGCCCAAGTTGCCGCCTTACGTCTACCACAGGAACACCTCTAGCCAAAACCGAAGAAGACGACTTAGCTCTGGTGGAATGAGCTCTAATACCTTCAGGAGGCTCCTTCTTGGCCAACGTGTAGCAGATCTTGATGCACAAGATGATCCACCTGGAAAGTGTTCGCTTGTGGACAGCTTTGCCCTTCATTCTTCCCACATAACCAATGAATAGCTGATCGTCCAGTCTCAAGTCATTGGTTCTGTCCAGGTAAAAGCTGACCGCCCTCCTAGAGTTCAGGCGGTGAAGTCTCTCCTCCTCCTTGGAAGGGTGAGGGGGAGGATAGAAAGTAGGCAAGGTGATAGACTGCCCCAAGTGGAAAGGAGTAACCACCTTAGGCAGGAAAGCAGTTCTGGTCCTGAGAACCATCTTACCTGCATAGATGGTGGTAAAGGGAGGCTTAGAACTAAGAGACTGAAGCTCACTTAGCCTCCTGGCAGAAGTAATATCAATCAGAAAAACTGTTTTGAATGTAAGAAGCTTCAACGGACAGCTATGAAGAGGCTCAAAGGGAGACCCCATCAAAAAAGTAAGAACCAAATGTAAGTCCCACTAAGGCATAATAAAAGGAGTGGGAGGAAATTTATTAGGGAGACCCTTAACGAACTTCATAACAATGGGAGACAAACAATGAAGGTTGGTCTGGCAAACAAAGGAAGGGTGATAAAGCCGACAAATAGCCCTTAACAGTCACCACAGCACAACCCTGCTGAGCCAAGGAAAGAGAAAAACTAAGAACATCCACACCACCAAGCAAACCTGGCCCACCTACTGGAATAGACAGATTTGGTGGAGTGTCTCCTGGACGATAAAATAACATCCACCACATCCGGAGGGAGAGAAAAAAGAACTCAGGTTTCCCCGTTCAATCTCCAGGCATGAAGGTGCAGGCTCTGGAGGTGGGGGTGTAGTACCTGCCCCTGCGATTGCAAGAGGAGATCTGCCCTGAGAGGGAGACGGAGCTGAGGGTGCGATGAGAGGTGAAGAAGGTCTGTGTACCACACCCTTCTTGGCCAATCAGGGGCGAGCAATTTGACTTGGGCCCAGTCTTGGCGAATCTTCCTCAGAACCCGAGGAATCAAGGGTATGGGAAGAAACGCGTAAAGAATCTGTGAGCCCCAATCTATCTGAAACGCGTCCCCCAGCGCTCCCCGCATCGGATACTGGAGACTGCAGAACGACAGGCAGTGCGTGTTCTCGCGAGTGGCAAACAGTTCCAACCGAGGAAATCCCCACATCCGGAAAATGTGATGGACTACCTCCGGACGAAGACGCTACTCGTGATAGGCCGAGTATTGCCGACTGAGACTGTCCGCACACACGTTCAGCACCCCGGCCAGATGATTTGCATTCACGCAAATCTCATGGTCCTGAGCCCAGGACCAGAGTCGCAGAGCCTCTCTGCAAAGACAATACGACCCTACTCCTCCCTGCTTGTTGATGTACCACATTGCAGTAGTGTTTTCCGTCAGGACAAGAACTGACTGACCGCGAAGGGAGGGAAGAAAGGCCTTGAGAGCCAAAAGTATCGCCCACAATTCCAGAAGATTAATGAGAAGCAATCTCTCCTCTGGAGACCAAAGACCCTTGATCTCCAGATCCCTTAGATGAGCACCCCACCTCAGAGTGGATGCATCCTTTATCACTGTGGCCACCGGAAAAGGAAGTTGCCTACAACACTCCACCATAACAGGTCCGCTGCAGTGTCCCTGGAGAGAATGATCACCTCCCTGAGATCTCATTGTGTTGAAACCACTCCCTGCGGTGGCACCACTGGAGTGCCCTCACGTGCCAGCGTGCATGGTCGACCAACAGTATGCAGGAAGCGAACAGACCGAGCAGGAGTAAGACTTTCAGGACTGGAACAGCCGCTCCATCCTTAAACATTGGGATCATATCCTGAATGTCTCAAATCCTCTGAGGCGGCGGGAAAGCATGACTCAAGAGTAGTGTACAGTACTGCCCCTATGAACAGGTTGCGCTGTAAGGGCACCAGGTGAGATTTGGGCACATTTATCGAAAAACCTAAGTCGAACAACAGCCGTGTTGTTACTTGCAGATGATGCAGGACATCTCTGGCGCCTTTGCTTTGAGCAGCCAATCGTCCAGATAGGGGAACACAGGAATCCCCGACCTTCTGAGTTGAGCTGCCACCACTGCCATCACCTTTGTGAAGACCCGAGGTGCAGAAGTAAGACCGAACAGAAGGACCGCAAACTGGTAGTGTTGAGACCCCACCGTAAAACGGAGATACTTCCGATGTGACTTCAGGATGGGAATGTGAAAATACGCATCCTGTAAATTGATCGACACCATCCAGTCTTCCTCCTGCAGCGCCAGAAGAACCTGAGCAAGGGTCAACATCTTTAACTTCTCCTGTTTGAGGTAAAAATTCAAGACCCTGAGGTCCAGGATCGGCCGCAAACAACCGTCCTTCTTTGGAATCAGGAAATACCGGGAGTAGCATCCCTGACCCCTCTCCGGCTCCAGAACAATCTTTATCGCACCTTTTTGTAACAGGTATTAGACCTCTTGTTGCAAAAGCATCAGATGGTCCTCCAAAAACCAGCCCTGGCAAGGAGGGGGGAACTCCCGAAAGGGAAGGGTGTACCCATTTTCTACGAGATTCAAAACCCAAAGCTCTGACGTAACAGATTTCCAGTTTGGTAGAAAATGGGACACCCGACCTCCCACAGGACCAACATGCTCCAAGATGGGGGATCTAGAGCCAGACATCCTCTGGCAACTTAGGAATCACCTCCTTGGCCGAATCCATCAATGCATGGATATAACGCCCCATCAAACACATGGCATTGGTCGATTTCAAGGCCATGCTGGCCGACGGGAACACCTTCTTTGTGGGTTGCTTCTACTTCTTGGAGTCCTTATCCCCCGGAGTAGAAGGAAAGGAACCAGCAGACTGTCTTGAGGAACAAGACGCTTGGACCACAAGGCTCTCAGGAGAGGGATGCGATGATAAAAATGCCAGATCCCATGGTGCCACCTTATAGCGCCTGGCTAATGACCTTGAAACAGCAGGGGCAGACATTGGCTTCTGCCATACGTCCAAAATAGGATCCGTCAGAGCCTCGTTGAAAGGAAGCAAAGCCTCCACCGCAGAAGGAGAGTGCAGCACCTCTGTTAAAATATTAGATTTGACCTCTGCCGTTGGTAACTAAGTCCAGAAGGTCAGCAGCCTTTCTAATGACAGAATGGTATGAGGCCACATCTTGAGAGGGAAGAGCTTTTGTAGAGGAGAGCTCCCACTCCGGCTTAGTGTCAGGCCCACTGGCTTCTTGCAGTCCTGCAAAATCATCCATGGGGTCTAATATCTCCCCCTCCTCAGCCTGCTCTTGCTTCTCCTGAAATTCCTCCTCTTCCAGGAGCCTCTGTGCCTCTCTCCTCGATCGAATTTTCAGAGTAGGCGCCGGAGACCTCTGAGCCGGCTTCGACGGAGGACCTTCAGAAGCAGGCAGCGGTGTGGACCGAAGTCGAGACGGTGCCGGAACGGAGCCCGACGGCGCTGGAGAATAGTCCATCCTCCCTCCTGAGAAGGCATCGGCGTTGATAACCTCGGCGTCCGGAGAGGCCAAGACGGAGTCATTGGCATGAATGGAGCCTGGGCATAATGCTGGGGAACACCCAGATTATAAGAAAGCAGACCCACGGGGCCAGCTGGCGCACCAGATGGGTTAGCCGCCCTGGCAAACAGGCCATACATCGCATTAAGGAAATGCGACGGATCTGCACCTGGAGCTGGGAAAGGTGGAAATGGATCCGGGAACGTCTGACCTGAGACAGAGTGAGGTCGTAGAACGGGCTCTTCTTGCGGCGCCGGAGATGCCGGATTCAGGATTGGAGCGTCCATAGGTGCAGGCGACTCTCTTCTGAGCGTCGGAGAGTCCATCGGCGTCGGAGTGTGCACAGGAGACACCTTCGGCGAAGGAGAAGGAGAGACGTCATCCTTCCTATGGCGACGTCAGACCGGAGACACTGACTTGACGACTTCAAAGGACGATGCTTGGACCCGCGTCCCCTCTTTTTCTTATGCTTCTTAGACGACCTTGAGGTGTGCAGAGTCGGCAACTTCGACCTCGACTTAGTCCTTTTCCAACTCCTCTTCTCCTTCTTCGCTCGGGCCTTGAACAACTTCACTTGCCTTTCCTTAAGTGCCTTCGGATTCATCCGACGGCATGAAGAACACTCTCCGACATTGTGGTCCGACGACAAACCCCAAAGGCAGTCTTCGTGGGGGTCTGTAACCGACATATGGCCCCCACATTCCCTGCAGGGTTTAAAGCCAGGCTTCTTTTGAGTAGCAATTTTTGAAGAAACAGTTTTTGGACAACTGCAACAAAGTAGACTACAAAGAAATGGAGAGACCTAGAAAAAACCATTACGCGTCGACAGCGCGGAAAAAAGGGAACTGACGTAAACAAGCCGACGAGGTCTTCTTATGGCTCCGATGACGTGATACGGAGTCGCAAGCGGAGTTGTGCTATTGTGACATTCTCATCGACGTGGGAGAGCTAGGGGAAAAAAAACTGTTTCCGTGGAATGCTGGCACAAGGGTAATTCAAAAGGTGAGGAATCCACAGGCAGATGTATCCATCAGAAGTCTTGTTATTATCATTTTATTTTTCTTTTGCACTGCGCAACGAGCAGCGGGGCGATGCTCCTCTGCCTTAGTGGAGGAGCCGCCACAGAACACTCCCACATCCAACAAACAAGCAGCCATGGATTCTTATCGTCAGAAACGGCAGAGACTCCAGTCGCTCTTCCACAGAGAAATAACTTTGCACTAGGAAGATAAAGCAGAACACAAACCCCTACAACTCTGCCACTGAGCAAGGACACTACATTAGAAAGCCACCCACTCAGACAGTGACACAGAGAAAAGACATTCCACTAGGAAGAGTTGCATAGATTATGATGCTATGAAGGCAACAGTTATACCCACTCCTGTCCAAGAGAAAGAATATTACACTAGAAGTGTCAGAGGCATTCTGCTATCTAACAAGTGGAGAGACACCCTCCATAATATTCTTCAGAGAAGATATTCCAGTAGGCAGAGTCATTTCTTCTGATAACGCAGGATAACAGGCAACCTCCAGTCACAGCAAAAGGACATTCCAGTACAGAGTGTCCCATGAACTTCAAGCTGTAGAGAGCAGACACTCCTGGCCAGTGAGGAAAGATCTTCCACACTGAAGTCTCCAGTAGATTATATTATCCAGAGTATCAGAATATCCCACTTACTATGGTATTCTACCAGAATATCATCTTTCAAATACCAACTTACACAAATATTGAAGGCAGAACATTGACCACCAAAAGACTGAAGGCAAATACACAAGCATAGATCCACCATTCTCAACTCCACATATGTGCACCTTGATATATATATATGTATATATAAATAAAGGTATGTAGATGTGGTGCCAGGAATAGCAAATATACACACCCCTAAATATACCCAGCATCACAACATTGTGGCAGTCAACACTTTGGCTATGCTACTCTTGTGATACAATATCTTTGTAGATGATAATCTGACCTATAACCTTAATTTCAAATCCAGAGAGAACAGAGACCTTCTACATTGAAGTCTCCTGTAAGTAAGTAGTTTATTGATGTTCAATTATTCAAAACCATTACATCTCAGCAGAGAAAGAGTGGAGCAGATAAAAGCAGTATAAAAGTATACAACAGCAGAGCATGATTAAAAACACTACAATGTGATTATGGACTGTCCATACCGTTAAAGTGCAGCCCAATAAGTGCAGTCTGTTAAAAAACTTGAGATATCTCTCAGGCAAGGTGTAAGAAAAGCTTATGCCCCACCTAGATATTTGTTTTTTGTGGTTTATAAAACTTGTGGCAAACTTCTCCTCCTTGAAGCCAATCTCACTTTGCTCATTCCTTTCACCATGACCCGGAGACTTGAAAGCCACGTATCTCATATTCTTTGATCTCAAGTTTTCCAGACCTGGTAGTTTGGCTGCTAGTCTTAGAATAGTTTGCCTATTCAAAATGTCCCACTTTAAGTGAAAGATGTATTCGGGAGTGTAATGCCATAATGTAAGGCCTGTAGGAAGTCTCCTGTAGGTTCTGACACTCCAGTAGATCTGGTAGCCCCTAGTATAGAAATAGGACATTTCGCTAGAGTGTGCCAATTATTTCAATACTTGAGAGAACAGAGCCTACCCACCTCCCACAAAAGAGAGGAAAGATTTTCCAAGCTAACATATACTGCAGAAGCTGATATTCCAGGAGAAGAGGAAGCCCCTTCTACAGAGAAGAGACATTCCAGCCAGAAGTTCACCATGGACAAATATACTCTGACAAATGCAGGCAGACTCTGCCGCATACCATAGCGAGAGGTTACAAGAAAGAATTCAATTAATTATTGTGCCCTTATATTTCTCCACAAAAACTTGCTATGAAAATGTAAAAATATAATAAAACCTATATGTTGCTTTTTGTCAACTATTTGTCTGTTATGTCGAATTCCTCTTCGGTCCAACTTTATTCACCAAATTCTCTTCTAGGAACATTAAAAAATATTTTTTTCTATGAAAACAAGCAGTTCCTACCAATCCATGTACAATTTCCTTTCCAGCTTAAGAAATCAAAGAAGTGAGTACGCAGTAAGTTTCGCTCAGTTATTTGTTAGATATTTGCTCCGATTTTGAATAAAAAGAGATGTCACTTTCCAACAACAGACTGAAATCAAAGACCAGGATGTAACACTAGCCTGCACCCTGCTCCCTTTTTATCTCTCTGATTTCAGTTCTTATTCCTCTCTCTCTTTCAGCAATCTCCATCTTTCTCACACTCTTTCCATCTTATTGTATCTCTCGCTCTATATGTCGCTATCTGATCATCAGTCTCCCACCCTCTCACTGCATCCCTACCTCAATTTCCCTCTCTTTGCCTCTGTCAATTCAGTTCCATTCAATTTAATGTAGTTGATATAGCATTTACAAAACATGCAAAATATGCAAATATCGTGTGAAAATTATCTTTGATAATTAGCGTTTTTAATGATCCATAGAGTCATAACCGATGAACTAATGATGTTGCACTTGGAACAAGTTACCTAGGTCATTTAGAAGTGTGAAATAATGCATTAAATTGTTATGTCACATAATATGCCATTATTCCTTTTTTTTTTTAAAGATCTTTTTATTAAGTAATATAAAGCGAAAAATACGTCAGTGCACCACACTACATCACAATCCTATCAGTGGATAGCCAATAAGCATCAGAACATCAATATATGTAAGACCGATTTCCCAATAGTTGCTGCCCTGCCCGGTAACCGGAGCATTAATAATGTAGTTGTTAAGAAGGAAACACAGTCGCTCTCGCCTGAGTGAGGGAGGAACAAGGGCCACCTCTATCATTCCAGTTACCTCAAATTTTCTCGCACTTTTTAGGACAACCCCTGCCCTCATAAACCACCTTTTCAGCCACCATGCACCAGTACATGTCTAGCTTCTAGTCTCCAAGGCATGGTGCTGTCTCTGCCCCCCACAATCGAGCAATACTGCGCTTGGCGATTGCCAGACCCAGGGTAATTCAGGTTCGCTCCATATGATTCAGATCAGTTACGTCCCAAAGATAGAGCAACCACCACTTGGCTGAAAGTGGCATCTCACTTTCGCACAGGCTGTTCATACAATTTACCACGGACTCCCAATAGCGCCGCAGAGCAGGGCAATACCAAATTATATGATAGAGCTACCCAGATGTCCACACTGCAGGCAGCAGTTTGCATCTGTTGCTCTACCCATTTTTACCATGGTGGTGCAGGCATAGTAGGACCTATGTAATCTCTTGAGCTGCACTAAGTGAAACCCAGAACTAATCGCTATCTCTTTCGGGGAGGCAAGGGCCTCAGGCCATTTGTCATCCTCCAAACCTCCCAAATCTAGGTCCCAGTGTTCCCGCAAACGTTGAAGAGTGTCAGGAGAATTGTTAATCAGTTTGCGGTACATGAGTGAAGTCACTTTGCGGGGCATGTAGCCGTCAAGTAGTCTGTCCTCCAAGGGGGAGGATTTGGTAGTTCCTTTCTTGGGGAAGTACTGCTCGGAGGGCGTGTTGGACCTGCAGGTAACAGACTCTCGGAAGGGTCGAACTGATAGTCTCACTGTAAGTCGATGAATGAAATTACATCTCCCTGAGACCATAGATCACCCACCATGGAAAGACCAATAAGACTCCACTTGTCAAACCCAGGTTGCCTAATGCTTCAGAATCCCAAAAGGGGGTGGCCTGGGTTATTTTACCCTCCCACCCCAGGGCTGCCAGTGCAGTGTACCAGACTGCAACCGTGAGCGCCATAGATCCCTGGAGTGTCAAGTGTTGTGGCCTAGTATAGAGGGCCATTATTCTTAAAATTGATGCAATTTCTGGTGTTCTACTCAACTTGCTCCCGCTCATTCCCCTTCACAATCAGTGTCCCGCTGCAAAGCCATCACTCCCCTGGTTTCTGCGGAGCATCAAGTGAATTTTGTAAATGTATTAGTGGTATACAACATTGTTAGAAAACGTGTATTGTGAATGGAGCTTCTATCTTGTGCTTCAAGTATCATTTTCAAGATTTCTGCTGGAAGTGCCAGTGCAGACGTACTAATTCTATGAGCCATTGTTTAATAAATGTTTTATTTGTGCTGCAGATATCCGGAGTGCAGTTGATGAGGGGGCAAGCGGAAGATTTCTCTTACCATAAGAAATGGGTTAGTGCTAACGATATAGAAAATTACATTATTGTTTCTGATTTTCCAATGTGACCCTAACCATGATCATACAATGCTGAATTTGCAGAATCTATTAATAGTTTGTGTGAATTGTCTATAAAACCTTCAGGTTTCTGTCTTTCACAGGGTATTTTTCTCATTATTTTCATCAGGACTTGCCATGCACCTTTTTTGTACTTGAACTTGCTAATGGGATGCTGTCAGTACTCTTTATGAGTTTGGCATTTAGAATTTTTACTTAGGTTCTTCCTATCTAGGGATTATAAAGTTTTATGAATTTGCATTGTATATGTACTTCTGAAATTGGGCCTTTATGGCATTTCATGCATTTTTCTCTGTACCACATTTTTACTGTTTTTGATCAAGAACTAACTTATTTATGCTTTCAGCATTTTATTTCTGTTAACTCTGCTAAACTGTGTTTTCCTGATGAGAAGTGTAGTCTCTAACTGCTTGATCATCTGGAAACACTGGAGCCAAATTGTTTTTGTTAAACTATCAGGGTGGTTGTGAGTAAATATTGGGGTTTAGCCAATTATTGTGGTTCGGTTCCCACAAAGTTCAACACTATTTCACTTGCATGCCCTCTGGTATTTCAGGCATTGCCAAACATTTATTGGACCGTGTGTGGTCTTTAAATTTCGCAAACTCAGTAGGTGAATGCATCATGATAGTAATGCCTTGTTTGTTCATACTTGGAACAGGGTATTAGGAAGTGTACCTCGTTTTCCACGATGCCTGGTCACACTGACAGATCTGGTTTTGCTATGCTTTCTATATCTATATGCGCTGTGCTTTGCTTTCACAGTATCCAGCCAATGTGGACCCTGCCCTTGGTTATTGTCAGACTGTCTTTGGGATTTGTCACTGTCAGCTAACATTCCATTAGGGTGTCTTTCCTGTTGTAGCATTTTACTTAACGTTCTCCTATATTTGGATTTCCTAGAGGGTTTATACACCTTTGGTTAGCAAGTGCAAATAGTGTTTCTGTGGTTTCCCTTAGAAGGTTGACTCTTTGATATAAGGAAATATTCTTCAGCTTCTTCTTTAGCTACAATATTTTTTACTATCATGTTTTGTTGAGAATGTATGATTTTGAACTGGGGCAATTTCTTCTCATTTTTCCAGAGACTAATACAGGCTTGAGCAATCCATTTTCCTACAGTAAATACTAATGTGTCTCACTACTGTCTGTAAGGCACTGTTGAAGGCATCCTGTGTACCAGTAGATATATCGTTTTTGTTGGAAAGTCAGTGGTGTTTTGGGAAGACATATCACCAGAGTATGATTGCCACAAAGGAGTATTTGTATAATAACTACTTTGATTAATTGTATCCAGAGTTTCACCAATGTTTCAAAACTGCAAAGCCCTCTCGAGCAGTGGACTATTATTCATACTCCCCAAAGGCAAGAGCTCCAGGGGGTTCAGGTTCTTTATAACATTTCTCATTCATTCATCTGGCATTCATTCTAAAAATAATACGTGCATTCACAATTCCATACCACCTCCTCTTATATATTTGTCAGCATGACTAAGCTAGTCCAGAATCGCACATGAGGGTTTCCATTAGGAATATTTTTATCCCAGTGGGCCCAGTATGATGGCCGCTTCTGGATTCACGATTATTAATGTTTGAGGCAGTACCAGTAAGTAGATTGACCATTCTCATATAACAATTCTTTCAATTGCTTAACCCTATGCTCACTGTATCTTCTTTGTTTACCCATGCTACTATCTAGGTTCTCTTGATTTATTTCAGATATGTTCGTTTTGCTGACTCCCCTAAATGTCCATTTACACCTCTCAATAACTGTATATTGTTGGGGTACCCTTGATTCAGCCAGAATTGCAAAAGGACCCAAGTCCCCGAAAACGTGGGGCCTCTTCACAGCTGGGGATGAGATAGAGAAGTCTGCTCTTCCATTAAGGACTCATTCTAATAAGGCACACAGTATCATGCAAAGAGAAGCAGTCAGTTTAGTGGCCTTTGTACTCTCCTCATAAGTACGGCACCTTCAATACTTCTACAAATACTTTAAGCTAACATTTTATTGGTGCTATTATACACCAAGCGGAACTACGCACAAGCCTGATGCTGTGAATTATTATCATGTATAATTAATGAGAGTTGCTACAAATATTTGCTCCT
This sequence comes from Calotriton arnoldi, assembly GCA_963921515.1. Taxonomy (NCBI): domain Eukaryota; kingdom Metazoa; phylum Chordata; class Amphibia; order Caudata; family Salamandridae; genus Calotriton; species Calotriton arnoldi. The sequence continues at coordinate 100,975 of CAWUFW010020431.1, read as the reverse complement.
CTTCTTGTTCACTGTAGAGCATTTGGACTAGACGAACAAGTTACTTACCTTCGGTAACGATATATCTGTAAGAAACATAGGTTAGTTATAGATTCCTTACCTTAGAATTACCCCCAGGCGTCAGACTGGATCCGGAAAGTTTTTTGTCAGCAGTACCTCTGCGCGTCGAAAGGTGGCGTTGGTCGGCTCCGCGTCCGTCGATGGCATCGTGGTCGCCGGGATGACGTCGCGGTAGCTACTTAGAAGCCGCCCTCGCGCACTGACGTCAGTTCTGTACACTACTTTCCGCGCCAGAAACGCAGAGCCATGCAAGACACTGACCACTGGTGCACAAAACTAGGGCCCTGAAAGGATGACCTTAACCCTAGAAATCAGTTCGCAGAACGGGGAGGAAGGGTGGGGCGGTAAGGAATCTATAACTAACCTATGTTTCTTACAGATATATCTTTACCGAAGGTAAGTAACTTGTTCATCTGAAAGAAACAGTTAGTTATAGATTCCTTACCTTAGAATAGATACCCCAGCAATACCAACCCCGGAGGTGGGTCTGCGAACCTATGTCACACCAGAAAGTCCCGGAGAACAGAACGGCCAAAGAAGCTGTCTCTCCGGACTTGGCTGTCCAGGCAGTAGTGTTTGGTGAACGTGTGCAGCGATGCCCATGTAGCTGCCCGACAGATGTCATTCAGAGGAACTCCTCGTCCCAAAGCAGTAGTGGCCGCCGTCGCCCTGGTGGAATGGGCTCGTAGCCCCACTGGAGGCTCTTTTTTAGCCAAAGAATAGCAGGCTTTAATACACAAAATGACCCATCTAGAGATGGTCCGCTTGTGTACCGCCCAACCTTTCTTGGTGCCTACGTAGCCAACAAAGAGTTGGTCATCCACCCGGAACTGTTTTGAGCGATCCAGGTAGAAGGAAAGCGCACGTTTTGGGTCCAGACGGTGGAGCCTCTCTTCCTCTTTAGAAGGATGCAGAGGCGGAAAGAAGGTGGGCAAAGTGATGGTTTGCCGGATGTGAAAAGAAGTGACCACCTTGGGAAGAAAGGATGGACGAGTTCTTAGGACAACTTTGTCCGGATGTACAGCCAGAAAAGGAGGTTTAGATGAAAGAGCCTGGTGCTCACTCACTCTTCTGGCAGATGCGATGGCTACCAGGAATGCAGTCTTAAGAGTTAAAAGTCTTAAGGGACAGTTGTGAAGTGGCTCAAAGGGAGCGCACATCAAATATGTTAGGATTAGATTCAAGTCCCACTGAGGCATAACGAAGAGAATAGGAGGAAAAAGATGAGCTATGCCTTTTAAGAAACGATTTACAACCGGGGACTTGGAGAGAAGGCTGATCAGGAAGCCTTAGAAAGGCAGTATTGGCCGAAAGATAGCCCTTGATAGTGCCCAGAGCAGAGCCCTGCTGGTCCAAGGAAAGGAGGAACAAGAGAACCTCAGAAAGAGGGGCAGAAAGGGGATCCACAGCCTTTGCTGCGCACCATGCCAGAAATGTGTTCCATCGGAAGGCGTATACCGTCTTAGTGGAGGGACGCCTGGCTGCCAAGATTACATCACAGACTTCGGGAGGCAAGTCGAATGATGTCAACTGCCGCCGCTCAATCTCCATGCAAGGAGGTGGAGGCTGGACAGGTTCGGGTGGAGGACCGTCCCCTGCTGCTGCGACAGAAGATCCTCCCGAAGAGGCAGTCTGGTCGGAGGATCGATGGCCATGTTGAGCAGCTCGGGATACCAAACTCTTCGTGCCCAACCCAGAGCCACAAGAATGACTTGCGCCCGGTCGCGCTTGATCTTCTTCAGCACTCTGGGCAGAAGTGGTATAGGCGGAAAGGCGTACAACAGACCGCAACTCCACTCGTGACGAAAAGCGTCGCCGAGCGAGTGCCGCCTTGGAAATTCCAACGCGCAGAACTGATGACATTGCGCGTTCTCTTCGGTGGCGAATAGATCTAACCAAGGCTCTCCCCATTGTTGAAAGAGTCCTTGCGCCACTTCCGAGTGAAGACGCCATTCGTGATCCATCATGCACCTGCGGCTGAGTTCGTCCGCCCTGGCGTTCAGGGAACCTGCCAGGTGTTGAACCATCAGGAACATGTCCTGATGTTCCAGCCAAGTCCAGAGGCGCAGAGCCTCCTGACAGAGGGTCCACGACCCCACCCAGTTTGTTGCAGTACCACATGGCGGTGGTGTTGTCTGTGAACACCTGCACTACCTTCCCTTTGACAGAGGGAAGGAATGCCTTGAGTGCAAGTCGGATCGCCCGGAGCTCCAGAAGGTTGATATGGAGCCGGGACTCCGCCCGGAGACCAGAGGCCTCTGATCTCCGCCTCTCCCATGTGACCGCCCCATCCCAGAAGGGACGCGTCCGTCACAACTGTGTGCTCTGGCTGGGGAAGGGAGAGGGATCTGCCCATGACCCATTGCCGGTTCGAGAGCCACCACTGCAACTGTTTTGCAGTCCCCACCGAGATCTGGACGTGATCGGACAGGTTGCCCTGGTGCTGCGCCCACTGGAACTTCAGGTCCCACTGCAGAGCCCGCATATGCCATCTGGCATGATCGACCAGCAGGATGCAGGAGGCCATGAGGCCCAGCAGCCTCAGGGTCATCCGTACGAAACCCAGGATAAAGGCTGAAAGATCGGAATCATAGCCTGAATATCCCGGACTCGCCGTTCGGGAGGATAGGCCCGAAACTGCGTCGTGTCCAGAACTGCTCCGATGAAAAGGAGCTGTGGAGAAGGAACCAGATGCGACTTCGGCACATTGATGGAGAACCCCAGCGAGTGCAGGAGTTCGGCCGTAGTCTGGAGGTGGGAGACGACTGCCTGGGACGAGCCCGCCTTCAGCAGCCAGTCGTCGAGGTAGGGGAAGACTGAAACCCCTGCCCGGCGCAGATGAGCTGCGACCACCGCCATCACTTTCGTGAACACCCGAGGGGCACTGGTAAGGCCAAAGGGGAGCACGGTGAACTGAAAGTGCTCGAGGCCTACCGTGAACCGTAGGTAACGCCGGTGGGCCGGCAGGACGGGGATGTGGAAATAAGCGTCCTGCAAGTCCAACGCTACCAGCCAGTCTCCAGGGTCGAGGGCAGTCAAGACCTGAGCTAGGGTGAGCATCTTGAACTTCTCCTTCCGGAGGAAGCGATTGACGTTCCGGAGGTCCAAGATAGGACACATGTCCTCCTTGTCCTTTTTGGGCACCAGAAAGTAGTGGGAGTAGCAACCACGCCCTACTTCTGGGGTCGGAACATGCTCGATGGCCCTCTTGGCCAAGAGGGCCGTGACTTCCTTCTGTAGAAGCACCAAGTGATCCCCTGACATGCGGTGGAATTGAGGTGGCATGGCTGGGGGTGGTCTCGAAGGGGAGGGAGTAGCCCCTCCGGACAATGTCCAAGACCCACCTGTCCGAGGTGATGGTACGCCAGTGGGGAAGGTGATGGCGGACCCTGCCCCCTACTGGCGTGCTGTGCACCTGAAAGGAGGGACTAGGAGGGCTTGGAGGCCGCGGACGGGTTGGAGGTGGTGGCCTGACACGCACGCTGGTTGCCCGAACCGCCACGGCGGTATCCACGTTTTTGGCCACGCGAAGGCGCTTGCTGCGCGGGCCGTTGGCCGGGCTGTTGACGTGACTGGGCGCCCCTCCCGTGGCCACGAAAGGGGCGAAAAGCAGACATGAGCGGAGGGCGCACAACAGCAAGGCCCAGGGACTTGGCAGTAGCCCGTGAGTCCTTGAAACGCTCCAGCGCATGGTCTGCCTTCGAACCAAAAAGACCGACTCCATCAAAGGGCATGTCCATGAGTGTATTCTGGACATCCCCTGAAAAACCAGTGGTCCTCAGCCAGGCGTGGCGACGCAGCACCACCGTCTTTGCAAGCGATCTGCCCAGCGAGTCGGCGGTATCAAGGCCACAGCGTATGGTGTATTTAGCCGCATCACGCCCTTCCGCAATGGCGCGGGTAAGCAGTGTCTGGACCTCCTCAGAACACTGCGGCAAAACAGTCGCCACCGAATCCCACAGGGAGTGGGTATATCGGCCCAAGAGGCAAGCGGTGTTGACAGACCGCAAGCCAGCACTGGAGGAAGAGAAAGCCTTCTTCCCAAAGTGGTCCAGGCGCTTGGATTCCCTATCCGGAGGGGCGGTAGGGAAGGCGGTTTGGGAGGCAGAGGCTTGGACAACCAAGCTCTCAGGGGTGGGGTGTTGGGAGAGAAACAGGGGGTCGCCCGGAGCAGGGCGATGGCGTCTGCCACGTTCCTATCCACAGGAGCCCCTGTGGTGGGCTTGGACCAGGCACCCAAAAGAACGTCAGTGAGTGCATCATTGAACGGCAACACAGTCTCCGAAGAGGAGGCCGCCGGCTGAAGCACTTCAGTCAGGAGGTTAGTCCTGACGGCCACAGTAGGCAACTGGAGATTCAAGGCTCCAGCAGCTCTACGCAACACCGTTGCAAAATTAGCCCCCTCCTCCGTAGCCACGGGAGGAGACAGCATGCCAGAGTCAGGGGAGGTGTCCAGACCACTGGCATCCCCAAGTTCCTCAACCCAGTCCGGGTCAAACTCGCACTGTTGTGTGAGAGGGTCCTCAGACCCCTCCCAGCTCTCCTGGTCCTCCTCAGGTTCATAATATGGAGGAGGAGGGACATTAGGGACCCAAGGTCTCAGCGGCGCCGGAACCGGCGTCGGGCGACGTCGGTCCGGCTCCATGTCCGGAGCCGGAGAGAGCCAGGGAACGACGCCGTCCGGAGCCCCGGACGGCGTCAGGAACGGCACCGGGACATCGGCGTCGGCGGAGGCGTGGTTAGGTCAACCGGCGTCGATGGGGGTTGCGGCACCACCGGAGCCGGGATCGAGGCCGGGGCCGGGACGAAGGCTGGTGGGACAGGCGACGCCGGGACCGGAGTCGACGGCGACGCCGGAGCAACCCCATCAGGGCCCGCGGGGCCCGAAGGCGCACCGGAGGGACCTTGAGGCCCGAAGAGGCGGGCCATGGCCGACAGGAACTCCTGTACTTGGGCCGGAGTCGCCCCCGAACCTTGGAAGGACGGGTGATGCGGGGGTGACTCGACAGGCACGTCCGGGGCCGCGGGGGCGGGAACGGTGCCGACAGGGGCCTCAGCCGAGTCGCGAGACCGGCGAGGCGAAGTCTTAGAGCGATGACGCCGCTTAGACTTCTTGTGCTTCAACTTACCGGAGGAGCGCGAAGACTTGGATTCCGACGAACGATGGGGGCTCCGCGACCAGCCCCTCGACCTCTCCCGTGACCGGGGCTTGGTGCGGCGCGGAGCCGACTGCCGGACCTCGAGCAGCTTTCGAGACCGCTCTCGCAAAGCCTTCGGATGAAGTTTCCGGCAGTCAGGGCACGACTTCGTGTCGTGGTCTCGGCCGAGACAAAAGAGACACTCGAGGTGCGGGTCCGTGATGGACATCATACGGGCACAGACCTCGCAGGGCTTAAAGCCGGGCATCCCTACGACACCTTAGGAGTCGTGAAGACTCGTAGAAGAAAACAGTGAAAAATTCACAAAAAAGGGTAGTCAAAAAGTGACTAGGGCACTGCTCTTCCCGGATCTGCGCTTACTGGCGCGGAAAAAGAAGAACTGACGTCAGCGCGCAGGGGCGGCGTCTAAGTACTGCAGGCGACGTCATCCCGGCGATCACGACGCCGACGACGGACGCGGAGCCGCACGACGCCGCCTACCGACGCGCAAGGGTACTGCTACGCAAAAAACTTTCCGGATCCAGCCTGACGCCTGGGGATATTCGAAGGTAAGGAATCTGTCACTAACGTGTCTCTTTCAGATATGTTGGACTAGGAAGGTTTGGAGGCTGCTGCAGAGGGGGGTTGGTGGACTGGCCCGCTCGCTGGCCCCCTGAACCAAGACGGTGGTTCCCACGTCCCCGGCCGCACGAAGGTTGGGGAACTTGCGCCGGCCTGTGCCTCTGGGCGGGACGTAGTGGGGCACCCCTTCCGTAGCCACGAAAGGGGCGAAAAGCAGACTGTGCAGGGCGGCTGGAGAGGTCCAAGGACTTGGCCGTAGCCCGTGAGTCCTTGAAACGCTCTAGAGCGTTGTCTGCTTTGTCGCCAAAAAGGCGACGGCCATCAAAAGGCATGTCCATGAGAGTATTCTGGACATCCCCCGAAAAGCCAGTCGATCTCATCCAGGCAGAGCGTCGAAGGGCTACCGACGTGGAAATCGTCCTGCCTAGAGAGTCGGCGATGTCCAGCCCACAACAGATGGTAAACTTGGCTGCGTCCCTTCCGGCGGCGACAGCCTGGGAGAGTAGTGTCCGGGCCTCCTCCAGGCACTGAGGCAGGACTTGCGCAACCGTGTCCCACACAGAGTGGGAGTAACGGCCCAATAGACATGCGGTGTTTACCGACCGCAGTCCCAAGCTGGCGGAAGAAAAAAATCTTCTTTCCAAGAAGATCCAGCTTCTTGGATTCCCTATCTGGTGGAGTGTTAGGGAATGCGCCCTTGGAAGTAGAGGCTTGGACCACCAAGCTCTCAGGGGTGGGGTGTTGGGAGAGGAAGGTGGGGTCGCCACAGGGCCGGGCGGTGGCGTCGGGCGATCATCCTATCCACAGGAGCCCCCGTGTTGGGCCTGGACCAGGTGCCCAAAAGGACGTCGGTGAGGGCCTCATTAAACGGAAGCAGGGGCTCCGAAGAGCTCGCTTGCGGTTGAAGCACCTCCGTCAGGAGGTTAGTCCTGACTGCCACGGTAGGAAGCTCAAGGTTGAGAGCCTCGGCCGCCCTACGCAACACCACTGCGTATGACGCTCCCTCCTCCATAGCCACGGTAGGAGGAGACAACATGCCAAGGTCAGGAGATGTATCAAGACCACTGGCATCCCCCAGCTCCTCTCTCCAGTCCGGGTCATACTCCAACTGGTTGGTCAAAGGGTCGCCTGACCCCTCCCAGTCCTCCTCCTCGCCCTCTGGGTGCCAATCTGGTCTAAAAGGGACCCCAGGAGTGAACAGGGGCACAAAAACTCTGCTCGGCGCCAGAGCCGGCGTCGGGCGACGCCGGTCCGGCTCCGTGTCCACATCAGGATGGAGGCCAGGGTCGACGCCGGCCGGGGGGCCGACCAGCGTCGAATGCGGACACAGTGCCGGTGGAAGCAGCGCCGGTGGAGGCGTAATGAGGTCAACCGGATCCAGGCCTGGATCCAAGGGGGGCCTGGGGCGTCGGGGCCGGAGCCGCCGGCGGAGAAGGCCTAGGCCCCCAGCAGAGTCCGCGGGGCCCGAAGGCGTGCCGGCGGGTTCGGGCTGCCCAAAGATGGCATGCATCGCCTCGTAGAACTTACGAAGCTGGGCAGGAGTCGCTCCGGGTCCCGGGAAGGGAGGGAAACTCGGAGTCGGCTCTGCAGGATCCGCACGCGGAGCCGCGGGAGGGGCACGCCCACATCCCTCGTCGCGTCAGCCGACCGACAGGGAGAAGTCGAAGAGCGACGATGCTTCTTCGACTTCTTCTTCTTCGACATACCTGACCCGAGTGCGAAGACTTCGACGAGTGGTGATGGCTCCGACTGACGGCGCTCAAGAAGCTTTTGGGACTGCTCCCGCAAAGCCTTCGGAGCCATGGACCGGCAGTCGAAGCATGACTTTCGGGTCGTGCTCGCGCTCCAGGCAAAAGAGGCGCATGCGGTGCGGATCCGTCACCGACATCAGTCGGTTACAGGAACCGCAAGCCTTGAAGCCGGGCATCCCTACGTGCACCAGGAGTCGTGAGGACTCAAAAAGGGTGTCGACAAAAGTCGTCAATAAGTCAGTCAAAAAGTGACTGGAGGTACCGCTCTCTCCGGATCTGCGCTGGCTGGCGCGGAAAAAGAAAGAACTGACGTCAGCGCGCGAGGGCGGCATCTAAGTAGCTACCGCGACGTCATCCCGGCGACCACGACGCCAACGACGGACGCGGAGCCGACCGACGCCACCTTTCGACGCGCAGAGGTACTGCTGACGAAAATCTTTCCGGATCCAGTCTGACGCCTGGGGGTAATTCTAAGGTAAGGAATCTATAACTAACTGTTTCTTTCAGATATTTTATTTACAGCAAGAGAATACAGCGCACACCATGGGCATTCTGACAATAGCTATCATTAGCGAATTCAATGGAAGTTATCTATTAGATAATGGAAAGATGAACAAGTATGTCCAGAGGAAACCTATGACCTGCAGGTCTGTGGCAGGGCTCTACCTTAATGCCTTTCAGTTTTGAATGTGATTTAGCAGGTTTTGAAAAGTGTTGCTGCATTGCCTTGTTCACAACCTTGCCTCGCCTCTAATCCAGCTTTAAGCCAAGTTAATGCCAAGGGCAGACTATTGTCCGAATAATCAAGGGGAGAATGCCCTACCCAGACTTGCCCATTTTATATCCAAGGCTACTACTACAGTCAAAGCACAGACAGCCCTGCTCAGAGACTTGTCTGGTCCATCTTGAAGCCAAGTCCAACCTGAAGTTACATTGATTATTTCAAGCTCCTCGCCCCTACTCTCAAGTCACTGCCCAGCCCAACACCATTCCGTTGCATATCAACTTATTTGTATTGCCTTAGTTTCCATATGTGTTAACACTGGGCGTTGCCAGTACCGTGCTGAATTTAAATAGCTGCACACTTGCTTACCATGACCTATGTCTACTGTTGAAAGAACTGTCCAAAAGGTTGCACTGCAAGATAAAGATTATTTGAATTGGTGGAAGTATACACTATCACTCAGTGATGAGGAAATAAAACACTTCTCCCAATCCCTATGCTTTTGGTATATTTCTCCCTCTATGCGAAGTTCAATTGGCATATATGACTACAGGAATGAGTGAATTTTATGACGTTTCAACAGCAGTATGGACTGTTGCATGTGTTCTGTTGGTCCCGACTGATAGTAATAAAATCAATGAACTTTGAAGTAGTCTTTAGCTAGTGTGCCACTGTACAACAGTGAAATGCTTTGGATCTCAGTATTTCCAAAAGATTGTTAAATCTGTGGATCTTTGTGTTGTCATGGTATAATCAGCATCTCTTCTTTTCACTCTTCACTTTTGACTTTAGATTGTCTATCAGTATCCATTTGACAAAGTACGCCAGGGCCCCATGTCTGAATTTTGACATGTCTTCTGCACTCTCCTCACTCAGACTGTCTGCAATTTCTTAGTTTGTTATTATTCTCATCATCTATGGGCTATTCCTGGTTCATATTGTCAATTAGGTGCCACTTAACACAGCCTAAGTTCACTGTATCACCACTGTTTGCCTGTTCTAGGAGAGAGGCTATCTTGGTAATCATAATAATTTGTATTTTCTTGTAGCATTTTATTTGCAAGATGTACCACTGCGTAGCACTTTAAGCTGAATAGGTTATTCTTTCCTCTGTTAATGGCATGTAATTTACTAGGAAGGATGAATGGCTGGCTGAGCATTGCATGATTTGAATGAGTGGCCTGCAGGCCATAGAAGATATCAGATAGGAGTGTTTAATCTGGTAAACCATCTTACTCAATGAAGTAATCTTCTGATCTCTGCAAGACTACCTACCATAATGTTCTTGCAAGCCACTCATACACTTCATGTAGCAAGGATTCTCTTGATTCTGGTGGTGTGGGTTCCAGAACGTTCATACTTCAATCTTTAAAATTCTCAATAAAGACTGTGTTGGTTAACCCTAGAGCTGTAGTGATGGGTATGGACATTGTTTTTTTTCTCTTTCTTCACTTTCTAGTGCTGGAAGGTATTTCCAGGTTATCTCCAAATTATTTCCTCCATTTAAGATTGGAGTGTCGGCAGACAATTTGCTGCTGTTTGTCCTCCATGCCTGCATTATGCAGGGGGGCATTCATGCAGCTAGTAAGCAGTAGGACACTTGGATTGCAGCCTATCATGGATGTTCCATCTTTTCCTTTCTTGAACACTGAACAACTACCTCATTGCCCAACCCCAAACATTGAGTAGCTATCACTATTTTTCTTTGATTGTGGTTTGGGCGATCTTTCATACAACTTCAGCTGTTTGTTTTACCACTTTATTCACATGGTACGCCTGTGTAATGCATGACCTGTACTTCTCTCAAGACATTTTATCATCAATATACTCCTCATCTCACTTATCCTTTCAGGGGTTCTGCTGCATTTAAAAGTTTTATACTGCGCATGTATACTTCTATTAATTCCCCGGGCCTACTATTATAAAAACACGGAATCAAAGACTTCATGGTGCATCCTTGAATATTCACTCATCAATGCGGATTTATATCCACTGACTTGTGAAGCAATTTTGGCACATTTGTCTCCCATGCCAATATGCATCGCTCAAGTCGGTCGCCACATATTTCCAGTCTTCTATACTCACTCTCTTTTTTTGGTGAGGTATCACTATTTCTTTTTCCATTATAGCCAAGGAAACACTCTAAAAGATCCAGTCAGCCAGCAGGGCCGTTTTGAGGGGGTACATCCTCACGTCTTCACTTAGACGAGAACTGCGGTATTGATTGTGATCGAACTGACAAAGGGCTGGAGAGGCTAGTAATTTTGCTTTTAGCTCGAACATATCTATGAGATTGGACAGAGTACATCAGGTCCATACTCGGAGGAACTTGTGTAGGCTGTGTATTCTAGAAGAGAAAGGCAGACATGGCATCCCATCATAAATGTTGGGAGCATGTGGCAACCATCACAAGGTCAAAACTAGGGATGGCTAGACTGGGATAGATGTGTACTGGTCACCCAGCAGTTGGTTCCAGTGCTACCCCAGATGGAGCTGAAGGTAAGAGATCTGGAGACTGGCATGCATTAACAACCATATGCAGAATGCAAGTAGCCCCAGAAGTCTCTGGAACTATCAAGCTGATGCAGTCTGCTTGTGAATTGATCCCCTGTATGGCTCTCTGTTGCAAGGAATAAAAGGTACGTAGGCCAAGTGATGTAGAACAGGATAGTAGATTTATTCATTAAGTTACTTCCTTGATGGTTGGTTACAGGAAACAAGTTAGATACATATTAGGCCCCACCAGGAGCAGCCTCCTTGCTGCTCAGCCCATCCATTCCAACTGACTCTCTCTCCAACTCAAACACTCACAACATTCCGATGACATCACCCATGACTGAGCAGCAAGGCAGAGGACATCAATAGGGTGGATGCACTAATCAAGTAATAGATTATAACACATCCCCCCCTCTATAATGATTAAAATAACATTAAGGTATGCAACTTCATAGCACACACAACGACATGTAACAGATGTTGATTGCATGCAAGATAAAACACACACACTACACATGTCCCACAAATTCCTAAAAATCACATGCCCAACCCCAACTAGAAAAGATAGGGAAAAGACAAGAAAAGCGTTCCACTTTATAAATCAGTGAGAACACACTCACGTTAACTCACACTAGGGTAATAGACTACCCACAACCACAAAATAGTGGTAAACCAGAGAAGCTTAACAAAAAGGAGTCTTCTCACGTGCGTACCCGTAACGCACAGTCCAACACCTCACACGAGGTAACAACCATCAGAGGGTATAACCAAAACAGGTAAGTCAGAGAAGCTTCATAAGAAGGAGTCTTCTCACGTGCGCACCCGTAACGCACAGTCCAACACCTCACATGAGGTAACAACCAATCAGAGGGTATAACCAAAACAGGTAAGTCAGAGAAGCTTCATAAGAAGGAGTCTTCTCATGTGCGCACCCACAACGCACAGTCCAAGCACCTCACACGAGGCAACAACCATCCAGAGGGTATCACCAAAACAGGTAAGTCAGAGAAGCTTCATAAGAAGGAGTCTTCTCACGTGCGCACCCGCAACGCACAGTCCAAGTACCTCACACCCAACAACCATTCACAGGGTATCATCACAACCCCCAGAGGTCTCATACACCTCACTCAAAGCAAACACACAGGGTATCTCTGACCCGTAAAATAAGCCACTTAAACAGTGGGAATGAGCCAACCCACCTCGTGGACTCACAACCACAACGTTACTCACCCCCACTAACTAGACAAAAGAGCACATCCCCTCACAGTACTCCCCTTAAACATGCTAGAGATATATGCTAACATAAACACAACAAATAGCATAAGACTTTGAAAAACAAAGAATAATGTACTTCTCTCCGGTGAGCGATTTCTCACCCGATGCTCCAATCCCAGAAACCTCTAGTTAGTAGACTCTCCACTCGATGATATTCCAATTGTTAAGGAAGGCGTAAGTTAGTCAAGAAGATAGTAATTTCATTTCAGCAGGTGTGTTGATAGTACTGCGCAGCTAAACTCCCAACTGTCCTATGTCCGAAATTCACACTGACTAGTAGCCGAAGTCCAAAGCCAGGATACTCAGTTGATCGGGATGCTCCCAAGAGATCACAGCTCAGAGGAACAGGAACTTGCTTCAAATAGCCACGGAGCTTGACGGGGAAACTGGCATGAGTACCAATAGCGCCTTGGTGTTGCGTGAGAGCGCCTTTGAATTTAACTTTAATAAGTTGAGAGCGCCAGTGAAATTTACTTTATTGTGCCACAGCCGCACTGACGAAAGAACAACAGTAGACAGCGTCGCTGAAGCGCAGGACTGCAATAGAAACACAAGATGGCAGCACGTTGTTACGCCCGCGCCGGGTGGCTCGCAGCGAAGACGTGCGTTCAATAGCAGCCGAGTTCCAGTCAGCACGACGCAACAATGAAGGTAAGAGTGTGCGCGCCTCTCGCGACTCGGGCCTCAAATTTTCAAACATATAAAAAAAAACTGTTTAACTGGCACTGACACAAGGATTGCGGAAGCTGCCAGAAACAATAATAGTCCAAAAATGTCTTACTTGCAATTTCAATGTCACTGCAACATCTCTATGCTCCAATTTCTGCCATGAGACAGGGTCACATTTCCGGACTGCCGATCTCTTAGTAAGATCTCGTCCAAGCTCCTCATGGGTAAAACTTTAGTTGGGTTGCAATTCTTCCCAAACACACTTAGGTCCACTCACCCTCGAGCACTGGGACAAACAGCGAGGGCATCATCAAATCAGCGTTACTGCTCACCATGAGTTTCAGTCTTGCTCACTAGTGTCTGATGGTGGCAATTCTAGAAAATCAGTGGCTACCGCCAAACCAAAACAGCAGGGGCTGTGGGAGAGCCAGCTGGGCAAAAGCAATTCTTCTTTCCTTCTTCTTTCCAGGGAGCAGGATAGCAGTAATCTCCACCACAGAAAGTGTCAGTCTTCCCCAGTACACGTCACTGCTGCCAAACGCCGGTTGCTAGAGCCAATCTCACGATTGTAGAAAGGACAGCAGGGCAGGAATTCCCTCTGCAACTGTATGAATACCGGCAGTAGAAGGTCAAACGCCCTGGGCTGCAGGCTGTCCAGATGATGAGGGACACTGGTGGGGCTGACCAGGGCGTTTCTGTTACGTTCCTTTTCCTTTTTGGTATTCTTTTACCTTAGAGTCTTTAAAGTCTTTAGTTCCTTTGGTCTTGCTTACTCCACGCGTAAGGTTCTTCCAGATCGTCGCCAGTGTTGCAAGGAATAAAAGGTACGTAGGCCAAGTGATGTAGAACAGGATAGTAGATTTATTCATTGTTACTTCCTTGATGGTTGGTTACAGGAAACAAGTTAGATACATATTAGGCCCCACCAGGAGCAGCCTCCTTGCTGCTCAGCCCATCCATTCCAACTGACTCTCTCTCCAACTCAAACACTCACAACATTCCGATGACATCACCCATGACTGAGCAGCAAGGCAGAGGACATCAATAGGGTGGATGCACTAATCAAGTAATAGATTATAACACACTCCCACCCAGACAAGTGACACCATGATTCCAGCTCAACTCCGGTACTTCCATGGATATGACATTCCAAGCTGTAAGAGGTGCCGTCCAGTGGTGTGATGTCCGGTACCTTTTTCTGCACCCTTCAATGCAGATATTGAGCCTCCAAAGATTTTTTATTGTACTGCTTAATAATCCTGTCAACTCCATAAGTATCAGGATTTTGAAGAAGCCCCTGATATCACAAGTGTCTGTCTTTGATGCCTTGGGTGTAAACATGACTTCCAGGTCTGTAAGAAGTATGCCCTTGTGCACCATGGCCATCAAGGAGTGGGAAGTGAAACTCTTTATAACTAAATTGCTCAGAACCGTTCTTATAGCACAACTGAAATAACCTCACAAAATGCAGACACTGAAATCCTCTTATAAGGTGACATGACAGAGCTAATAAAAAAAGGGGAGAGAAAATGGAGAAGCAGTGACCAGAATTCCTGCTGCAATGGCAGGTAAATTTGATCTTCGATGGGATCCAGATGTGGGCTATATATGGAATTCCACTGCCTAGTATAGAAATATTCCCCATATAAACCCAAAGACAAAAAACTCAAACCTACTCTTTACAATAAATATTAGACATGCCCCATTCTTAAGTGTGCAGGGATGCAATTGTGTATATCTCAGGAAAACACAATTGTGTTTTAGTTAAATGGATAAGTTACCTTTGGTAACGATGTGCCTGATGAATACTTCTACCTGCAGATTCCGGATCTCACGAAACAACAACAAAGCAGTACTTCCCGGAGATGGGCCTAAAGAGAGAACTCACTCAAAATTTGACTATATGACCCAAAAGGACATCCATTCTGGCATACTCAAAGTGGAAAACAATGTATAGTAAGGAGTAGAATCAAATTACTCGCTACAGTCTAACCCTCTAACCTACGTGCCCACTAGGAACACTTCAGGGCAATGCCAAAGAATGGATTCGACCAGACAAAGTAGGACTGAAACCACAACAGCACTGATCATTCATATACATTTGTATACCTTTTTTATTTTAAAATGAAGCAGTTGGATTACAGTCCATTTCTTGATCATCTGCCCTAAATAGGAACCAGCATATACAGCAAGGATTGACCAGCTAGGACATTGCCAAAACTAACAATGTGAAATGCAAAATCTGAGAAGAATGATCGTATCCCCCACCCCTTATATTCTTCTTCAGACAGATATAAAAAACAAAAGACTAAGGAGTAAGGCGACAAAGGGTGTAAACCCCACATTAGAAGCTATAATATAATGGATAGAAAGAGACAGCCCATCAAATTCAAACTCAAAATGCTTCAAACATGAAGATGAAATACACAGACACAAAGGGAAACAGCCATAAAGTAAATGTGCATGAACCCATCAGAAATCACCAAATGAGGTCCCATAGAGGACTGATAAAATGTAAACCTCCTACCCCAGTAACCAGTTTGGTTCAAAGGCAACACTCGCATATCGCAATTGATAGCTTTCACTCTGGGAGAAAAGCTTCCACATCATCGCCCTAATTAAGCGTAACCTATTACCATTAAACACAGTCATGACAGAGGCAGCGTACAGTCAAAATAACAACCAATACTGTAAGGGAAAATCATATCTGCCCACGTCACTACTACTTAACTATAATCACCAGACAATCCAGGATGAAGGTTTGTATGAGGAACCTAATCCTGTCACAAGGATATAGATCCATCATCAACAGAAATGGAAGCCCAAAATAAAAGCCACAGAACTGCGTGCCACCTCTTCTCCAGCCAAATTGTGTCAATAAAATCACTTGCTCTTGTTTTAATGAGGTTCCTTCCTTTCCGAAAGCGGAAGAATGGGGGAAGCCACGAAAATAGAAATGGGGTTCCAAGGGAATTCTTCCAAAGATCTCACAACGCAACAGAAGGAAAGCACATCTAACAATGTTGTAGTAACAGACAAGGCAACAGCCAGAGGGGTGTCCCACTGAAGCAAGACTATAGGTTGAAAAGCAATTAACCTAGACTAGAATACAAGATTCGTCCAAGAAGCAGTAGGACCAAAGAATAAAATGTTCATACAGTAGAGTAAAGAATAAAATGCAAACAATCTCTGCCAGTAATCACATGAAAGCACCCCCTAAGAAGAGTGAAATGCAACTTACTGGAACTTCCTCAGATCAACAGCCTCAACTGTTGAAGCAATACTTTAAAACCAGCAGATGGGCAGGAACAGAATTATGTCAAGTATATGGTCCCCTGAAAAAAAGGACGAATCCCCACAATAAGCGGAAGGCTCAATGACCCTTAAGAATTGAGTGTCATCCTATAGAACCTCTTTCAATTCAGGCACATGCTCTCCCATGAGGATGCATTAAAACAGCCTGGGTGGGGAGGTTGGTGATGAGGAAGTAGAAAACAGTTGCTTTTGATCCCCGTATGCCTCAAAGGCACCACATCCCTGTTATACTCTGCAATGCATAGACTGATATCTAGGCTGTTGTTATCTGTAAGGTCGTAGTCTTACAAAGACTTTAAATCTTCCATGCCGCCACTGAGACAGTCTAGCACAAGAATCAAACCTCCAAGATCAGACAGTGGTGCAACTTCACATAGTCCCATCAAAGATCAAGGAAGGTCAAGGAAGCCTTTCTGCCAAATTGGAGATCTGTATCCATCACATGTGTTTAGATACATAAGGGGAGATCAGTGGAGCACAATCAAGCGATTCTCTGGAGGATCAAAAAAGGACGCTTAGGCCCGGATACCAAATCTAGTGTCAGGACAGCACCTAATAAGTTGTGGGCAACCCCAAATCCACCAGAAACTACATCTGCAAACTGTCCACTCACATAGCCCATAAGAAGGGGAAAGATCATTTGCACCATTTTCCAAAGAGCATAGGAGTAGTGCGCCAACAGGCATAATGCTTTGCATGAACAAAGAACCAACCTCCTTGATGAGACTAAGTTCTTGCCTATCACCTCGATCCACTGAGACTCTCTTCATGTAGAGGGGATGCAAAAGAATTATTGGTTTCGGAAAAATGAGGCGGCCCATAGTTCCAGACCATCAAGAGACAGAAGAAAGATGACCGATATCTTGGCGTGCCTGGGCTCAGATGATGATAACCAGAAAATAGGCAGTTGATGGCCTATGCAGAGGCTGGCTTATCCAAGGGAAACCTAACAGTGTTCAGGCTGGAAGATCTCTGTAAATATGTTTGTTTTAACCCCTGCAACCATCAAAGGCAATTCAAGAAATTCAGCCCCCTTGCATAGGACACTTTAAAAGACAGTTTTCCCCAAAGGCAAGTTTTTAAAAGTGAAATTTCATCGAGGAGCAATGACTGATCTATGTCGACAGGTGCAGAAAAAAAGAAACAGACGTCAGAGCACTGGAGTGGAGCCATACACAGCTTCATGACATCACATCCAAGAAGGCACAAAGTCAAGTTGGGGCTGTGGCACCACCCACCGACACAGGAGAACTGTTTCAACTTTTCCAGCTCCATTTTGGCACCTGAAGGATGATTCATGAGGAGAGGAATCTGCAGGGAAAAGTATCTATCGGAAATGCACAAAACAATACAGAAAACCATAATCAGTAATAAGAGAGTTTACACATGGGTAAGGGGAGTTAGATAAAAGGTATATGCCCAATAACTTTAATGTATCATAATTACTTCACGGCATACAGCATATTTTCATCAAATCTGTCATGGGGTCATTGTTTCAAAATTGCCCCAAAGACCCACGAGGGAAAGCTGAATTAAAGACTGCAGGTAAGCATGAGTAGATAAGGGATGGAAAGTGTGGCTGAGATCTTCCAGAAAACATTTATCCATTGGTCTAAACAGATCGCAAGCTCATTTGCTTGAAATATAGCTTAACACAGCAAATTTATTTTACAATTAACTCACCTCCTATTGTTTACCAATCCAATATACAATACACTATACATTTGTAAACCAAAATATATATTTTCCTTACTTATCGCTATTAATGCCACACTTCGGATCATATGGAGGTAGGTTGTTGGCAAGGACTAATCCGAGAAGCTGAATT
This sequence comes from Calotriton arnoldi, assembly GCA_963921515.1. Classification (NCBI taxonomy): domain Eukaryota; kingdom Metazoa; phylum Chordata; class Amphibia; order Caudata; family Salamandridae; genus Calotriton; species Calotriton arnoldi. Next base: position 83,137 of record CAWUFW010020431.1, on the reverse strand, counting down.
CCAACAGAATTGTCTTTTGCATTGGGATCGCCACTGGAAAATCTTTCAAATATTAGGCTAGAAAAGGATAATAAATGTAATTACTGTGAATTTCTTGCAGCTCTTAACATAGCCAAAAAATAGAAATTCAAATAAATACCGAAAAATATATTGTTTAGTTATTTATTTGTGGCTTTTATGTAGAGCAAATAGTCGATTTTCATTAAAGATTATCAAATTAAACAGTGACTTATCACTTCAACACTGGATTATAACACAATAGCTTACATTTGAAGGAACAAAAGGTTATGACATGCCCATATTTCCACACTTTCACTTGACGCCACACCTGGGAAGAACCACTGATTTACACCTTTGAAGAGGGAACGCAGAACATCCACTAACTAGAATAGGGATGTGCACAAACCCTACCATGCTCACTGAAAAGGTGACACAGACTAGACAAACACAGTGAAGGAAATAAAGCTGCAATTGTGGCCAATTACCTTTAGAGTTGGTGTATTTCATACCATACAACAATACATGATGGACGGAATGCTTTCAAAAGTCTCGCCCACTGGCAATTGTTGGGGCCACATTATATTATTTTAACCCAATGCTCCATTCCAGATGGGAAGTGACAATATGGAAATGAGCCTTGAAGACGATTGTTCAATGGGAACAAATTGAAAGGCCATGACCCCTTTGAACAGGAATACATGCAACCCCGACTGGGTTCAGCCTTGTTCAAACTCATCCATAAACTACAGCTTGGATCTGATGGCACTGTGAGCATACAACACACATCTAGGCATACCCGATGCACAGCTTTGGTTGTTGTAATTTGACACCTTAAGTACCAACATTGAGCACTTTTCAAACTAGGGGCTGTGCAAACAAATATTAATAAACCTCTACAGAAAGGGGTGTAACCAGGAGGAGAAAATTCCTCACCTCCTGGAACAAACAGCCTTCATTGAAGGTCACCTGGACCCAGGATAACTTTCATTAAGTCTGATGGAAAAGAGTACCCTATGAGAGCTTTGCACTCAGTCTACAGGCAGTAGGGTGAGGACTCCAGCACTTCAGGTGATGTAGGTGAAGTCTCTCTTAAGGGCTCAGTAAATCAGTCGTTGCATTTTCACCCAAATATGCTACACACCCCATCTTCAAAGCATCCATGACCACAGTCAACAGCAGGGTAGGAAGACAAAAGAGTTCTTTGAAGGGATTACCACTCCATTTGACAAATTAACACCTTCAACAACTGAATCTTGTATGTTACCTTACCATAAAATTGGTTCCAGCTTTCCTGCCACTGCAATGGGTTTCATTTGAAGCTGGGCATGAGGGAATAAAATAATGAACATGGCCATCTGACCCAACAATTGACTAATAGACCTGGTCTGGATGACCTGGTTGCTGGTAAAGTGGGACGCCACATGCTGAATGTCAGCTATGCTATCTGGCAGAGGAAAAAGGGGCTGTAGAGTAGTGTCTAGGATCCATGACATGAATGTCATTCTCTAGGAAGGAACCAGAGAGAACTTTTCTACATTGACAGATAAACCTAAACGGTGCAAAAGGTTTATTGTATTCAGAAGACGCAGCATAATCTGGCTGGAAGAGGACTTGATCAGCCCATCATTCAGTTCTGGGTAGGCATGAAACCCCTCTCTGGAGAGATAAGCTATGACCACTGTCATTATTGTGCAGACGCTATTGGTGCAGTCGAAATATCAAAAGGGAGGATCACAAACGTAAGTGTTCACCCCCAGCAGTTAAATGCAGAAAGTGACTGACATTTTCAAATTAGAATGCGAAAATACAAATTTTGGGTACTTAACAAGGTCATCCAGCCTTAAACTAGAAGAGCATTAAGGATTTGCTGGACTGAAACCATTTGAATTTTGTTTTCCCAATATTTATTAAGAGAATAGAAGTGGAGTATAGGCATGTAACCGCCTACTTTCTTGGGGTTTATAAAACGTCAGCTGTAAAACTTTCCTATCTTCCTTTGTACGCAGAGAGTACACCTTTCACTGCTTCCCTCTTTTAAAGTACTACCATGAAGATGTATATAGGGGGTGAATGAGAGGTGGCAGAGAGCATGGGTGGCTTTCTGCAAAAGAGAAGAGAGCACCCCAAATATTTTCTTTGAAGGGTCCACTGGTCTGTACTAATCGTCTTCTATTTGTGAAAGAAATCCCTCACACGTCCACCTACTGCGGTGACATGGCACTTCCTGCCACAGAACTCAGAAAATTGTATAAGATGCCAGCGTAATCCTGGTTACCTGTAAGGTACAGAAAGACAATCTTTCCAGCACTCCAAAACTGTCTTTATTATCTCCAGGTTATGTCTGAAGACAGCTCTTTTCTCATGGAAAGCATTCTTCATCAGGAAGTCTAGCAATCTGTTGGCTAGGATCTCATCTTTAGCAACACCCTATCAAGAGAAAAAACACATATTACTATACTCATTCATGTTTTCAACTTTAATTTTTGAATAACATATTTAGATACAAAGAAAATCTACTCTGTATTTGAAGGCCAAGGTGAGTAAATTGAGAGCAATTCCTTCTTAGGGGTATCATATTTTCAGGTAGCACTATGAATATGAGGTAACAGAGTATAGTTTAATTCTGCCCATTCATATCGCACTTTATCAATCTCTTCTTCTGCCCACGTCCTGCGCGACCCAAATTCAAGAAGAATTTTACTCCAGATGATGACTGATTGACTGGACGACTGTTGACCTTATAAAATGTAACTCACTAACACAGTGAGGAGTTTCACATAATTGGTTTCAGAGCTGGAGGTATATTGGCATCAAATAGTCTATTTGAGGTGCTTTCATCATATCAACTTCAATTCAGTCGCATCTCTGTGTCTGGTTTTAAAAGTCTTCAAAAAACATTTTTAGCATATCATTTCGGCAGCATAAACAATAACAACCAACACCATAAAGCCACAATGTGTTTCAAACAGTAATCTACCCTTCCCCTCAGGGTTTTACGACCATGTTGAAACAAGACCACAATGTTTTGAATCTATTTCTATAGATTTAAAAAAATGTTAGCCCAGTATCAGTAACAAATAAGATAATTGACAAATTCGTAATTACATGAATAATTAGATGCGGGTCCAAAGTTTAACAGCTCTAATCAGAAGCACAACTATATATTTAAATGCACAGGAAATGCAGGGATCTAATCCTCTCTTTAGTTATGCACATAAACCCCTCATTAGTTATACAAACACGTGTTCAAATGAAAACTTTAACCTAAACTATAACTCCATCTCTTCATTACAGTTGTAAATTGGAAGTCTGGATTCAAAGCCCAATTTTTCTGTCTGCGCTTATTGCACATAATTCCAACAGCATGCAACATACAAGCAGTCTTTTGTAATGCTTGTGAATAACAAGTTACATACCTTTTGTAACGCTCTTCAATTATAAAATATGTCTAACTGCAGGTTTCTCACCTCTTGAATATTCCTTAGGCATCAAACTGGATCCAGAAACTTTTCAGCAGTACTTCTGCATGCCAACAGGTGGACCCATGCAGCTCTGCACTGATGCCATTCAGTTTCGGAAATCACATCCAGAGCCGACATAGGCGCCACCCCCGCATGCTGATGCCAGTACCTTTCTTTACGTTCTACCAGATGCAAATCCAGAGCTACCTCTTGTCTCTCACATTTTACAGTGTGCAAGGAAAATGTTACTTTCCAAAACAACAGGTTTTAAGTCCTGTAAGGACTGTCGCAAGCAAATGTCTATGAAAGATCCTAATCATATTTGCCTGTGGTGCCTGGGGTTCAGTCAGGACTCGAAGGCCTGCAGTGACGGTGCGTTGATGAATCAGGAGGTGGTCGATGTCATCTAGGTAGCCAGGCATCTCTCGACAAAAACTGTACACGCCTGTCGTTGGTACAAATGTGGCGTGGTGCGGCACACAGCAGATTGATCTCCTCTGGGTAAAGCTATATGATGTTTTTTGTTTTGTCTCTCACCAGGCAAGGGTTTGCTCTGGGCACAGTTAAAGGGCATCTTTGTCTTTTTTTGGCTGCAGGATCAGACCTGATTATTTAACTCACCAGTTGTGATGTGTTTTTTGAAAGGCCTAAAACATCTGCTTGCTCCATCTCCCTTTGTCATGCCTCAGTGGGACCTTAAAATGGTCCTCACTTATTTGTTGTGTACTCCCTTTGAGCAGCTTCATAGCTGTCGCTCTGGCTTCTCACTCTGGAGACTGTGTACCTCATCGCCTTAACATCGACGTGGTGTGTAAGTGAGCTTCAAGCTCTCTGTGCCAACCCGCCATACACCCCCTTCTTCCCAGACGAACTGGTGCTGATGATGCGAGCATCTTTCTTGCCGAAAGTTGTGATGCCGTTCCACATCTTCATAATATCATCTTACCTGCATTATTTGCTCTATCTCACCCCTCTAAGCAGGAGGAGCGATTAAATCGCTTGGACTTCATGCTTGCACCCTGAAAGAGCATGGCGGTTTTACATTGAGTGTACCAGAGAACACAGGATGGACGTTTAGCTCTTTGTAGGGTTTGCCAGAGCGACAAAAAGGGAGGCCGGGCAGAAAGCTTCCATCTCCTGCTGGAGCGTGCTTTATATTAAGATCTGTTACGCACTGGCCAAAAAGCAGCCTCCAAGCGGGCTGCATGCTAATTCCTCCAGAGACAAAGCTGCTGCTAAAATGTTGGAAAGCGGGGTTCCTGTCCTGGACATCTGCCAGGCAGCTATGTGGGCATCCATCTGTACATATCACACTGTCTGGATAGCCAGGTGCGCCGAGAGGGGTATTTCACCCAGTCAATCCTACAGGAGTTTTGGTTTGAGTCCATTCACAGACCCACCTCCAAACAGATATTGCTTTCGTATCTATTCAAAAGGTAAGGAATCTGCAATGGAAAGTCTCTATCAGAAGAACAAGTTACTTATCTTCGGTAACTCTCTTTCTGGTACAGACTCTACCCATTTGCAGATTCCTCATCGACACTCCCGTCCTCCCACCTCTGTGACTTGGACTCCATCTATTAATAAGATCCCAAGTTTGGAACTCTTCACACTGGTGACAGCTACTTGCTGTTGGAGCTCTGTCTCTGGGAGCATGAACAGCCTCAAAATCAACAGACGTAAAAGCGCTGGGGTTAAGCCTACATAGGCTCTGAACGGAGCTGCACGGCACCACCTACCAGCGGCGCTGCTGAAAAGTTTCTGGATCCAGTCTTACACCTTACTTCAAAAGGTGTGGAATCTGCAGTTAGAAGTCTCCTTTAGAAGCAAGCAATACTTTCAAGTAAACTAAAAAAATATATAAAACAACATATTTCAACTAAAAGGAAGACATACAGTCCAGAGTAGGGGCACAATTGGACTTGAACTTCGGGTGGGGGAATGCCTAACACTAAGGGGCAGTGCTAACCCTACAAGGGATGAGTGGAGCTATCCACAGAGCAAGTATGAGAGAATGTCAAAATGTGCATTTTAAAAGACCGACCCAAGAAAACATATATCATGTTTATGATGTTTTATAGGCTACTGACAGTAATCTTTGGAAAGGAGATTGAGCGCAATCAAGAATAAAATGCAACTTTTGCAGATTTCAAAACAGAGCCTATTAGAACTGTTTTTCACAATTTGTTTCCAACGAGACAACCCTTTATTGTCAATTGGCCCACAATTCCTTCTGGGATAGGACAATGTGGTCATGAAATATTTATCATTACAAGTCCAAAACGTCACTCATGCCCCACTCCTGACTAAAGGTATGTTTTCAGTCTGCCCACTGGGACATTACAACATATACATGTTTGAGGCCAGGCAAATTTGGGCATGTCTCCATACACTTTGCTTAGTGTGATAAAATTCCTGATGTAGTGGTGTAAATAAATCAATAAATGAGATGAACACCTCCACTGATTGTATGTGAGGGGCCTATAGGAGTAACATCACCATTTTTACAATTTCATGAAAATACATATTATAATAAGCTAATGCAGAATAAAGGTTTACCACCCATCAGCACATTTTTGTGGCATATACAGCGAGTACAAAAATACAGTTTTCATAGTTTCCAGAAAACTACTGTAGTTGCTATATGCCATCAAAAGAACAGGGGGCTGTAATCAGTGATTCTTCTATGATATACTGATGTGGGGTAATATTAAAATAATGCCAGCACAGATCCCAATCCCAATGAAAACCTACCTAGTTTTCACTTGTCATACTAAACATTTCTGCTGTTAATATTCAGAGAATTGAGTTTATGATGTGTAGGCCATGTGTTGCTTTGTGGTATGAGGTTTTCTTGCTCTTGATAAACATAAAAGTGCCTCCTAGAGAAACGCTCACATAGTTATTTGACTGCTGCAATGTAAGGTGGGTTTACTTGCTTCTAGAAAGAAATTACCAGCGGCCTCATCGTGTATAAAAGGCATATACCCAACTCTGGCTTTCTGAGGCAGGTTTGAAAAGACAGATGAAATTGGCAGGATAAAAGAGGCCCACTTTTTATTGTGAGATGTTACATATATTACCAACATTTGCATAGTGAAGTTCCACCATTTTTGTGGTCCCATACTGCTTTCAAAGTTTGATGTGCATGTACATATATGTTTGTGTTTTGGTAAAAGCAACATTAATAGGTTTTACATTCTGAAGAAGGGGGTCTTCCGCCCGGATCTCAACTGAATACCCCTAAACTAGCTCCAGCCTAGCCTACTCTCCAAAAACCCTACTTTGCACTTCATCAGATAACTGGGTGTTTTCTTCAGCAATATATACACCACGCAATGGATGCTTCACAGAATCAAAAGCAAACACAGAGGTAGAGAATAAGAGTCTACAAGGCTGTAGGAGGGAAATGAGGTATCAGAAAGTCTGGTCAACCTCGTGTACCTTCAATTTCTATGCATGTCCGATCTTAGGTATTTATTTCAGTATATGTTTTTGGTGTACTGGCACAAAATACCATACTGCCCCCACTGGCCAGGGAGATGCTGGGTACCCGCCTGTATGTTGTAGTTCTCATTAAAATTACAATTTGATCGCTCACATTTTCTACTCATGGTGCTGTGACGCCAAGACAAGATAAAAGCGCCCCTCTGTTCACGACACCCAAACACTTCCCATATAGGATTACAACACATACAACACTCTGCCAACCACACACTCACCCATGGTGTGCCGTGCTACCCATCGGAAAATGCACTTTGGCACCCTAGAGAGGGGAATGAAGCAGTATATAAAGGCTATAATGCAATACAACTCTTTACCCATAACTTTGTCCATAATCCTGTACCCTTAACCCCGCACCCTTAACTCGGTGTTCATAACCCTGAACACTTAAACATTCACCTTTATGCCTGAAGCCATATCCACGCACCCTGTACCCATTGACCTGTAGCCATAACCGTGCACCTGTAGTGATCCCTGTACCCATAATCCCATACCCAAAACTTTGCACCCATAAACTGCCATTTTTTATCTTGTATTATTTTTCTGTACAAATAACCATTAACTGCTTACATCTAGCCCTATACAGAAAACCCAGTATTCTTATTCCTGCACCCATAACCAACAGCCCTGTAGTACACATTGCCCCGTATCCTTTGCCCTTAATCCTTGTATCCTCTATCCTGCATTATTGTTTTATACACATACCCTTGAAGACCTAGCCCTGTACTCTTAGTACTTTGTGACTATCTCTCACATCACTCCATCATAGTGCTAGGCACTATGCCCAAAGACAAAATTAAAGCGCCTCTCTAGTTACTCACAGAAAACACCAAAATGCTTGCCACAGAGAATCATAACAAATACAACACACTGCCAACCACAGGCTCCCCCACAATGCAGCATGCTGCCTGTCTGGTGCTTCAATGCCCTACATTGGGTATGAAGCTCTATACAAATGCTACAATACAACACTTTGGGTAAAAATGGGGAGAGGCACAATCAAATAAATCTTTGCTATGCAGGCAGCCACAAGGCCCGATAGTTCATTCAACCACTTCAAAAGAGCATCAAGGGCAGGAAAAAACACAGGGCAACAGGGCCGAGAGCACCCACAAAACACCTTACTTGAGCCAACAGTTTCCTGTGATGAGGGAAGAGAACCGGTTAGGAGGCTCATAAATTTAACTTGATGTCAATTCAATATTTCTTACATACAGCTTCAGTTTAAATAGTGTGTTCTGTTATGATTGGCTTCAAAACCTGCACCCAGCTCTAACCTCATGCGCAAAGAATTTAAGACATAGTAGTGACCTTTGATGTAAGAAAGGAGAGAGAAAGAATTGTCCATCTAGTGGTTGAATGAAACCAGCAAACCTGGGATTAATCCTGGCTTCCCCGCTTCACTAAACTGTGCTATCCTAGGCTTATACTTCATTTCACCGAGCCTCCTTTTTCTTCATCATCACATGTTAAAACACCTTCAAATATGTGAGTTTAGGATGTACAATATATAAAAAGCCTTGCATGCTTGCTTGAATAGATCTAAAGGTTACTACATGTACAACTCGAATCTAGGTACATAGGGAATGCATGACAATTGACTAGTCTCTTAGTTCACATGTAGCATTGCCATGGGGAGGCAGGGGGCATGAATGCTGTTTTTAATAAATTTGATGTACTAAAGTAAAAAGCTTCTGCATGTTAAAGCAACACATCTTTAAATTATGAAGATGTTTTATCATATGTATACATGATGTATATGTTACTACCTTGTAAGTGGACTAATTAGGATAGGAGAAAGGGTACTGCAGAGGCAAAGAAAATGAAACTAAAACAAAGTCTCTTCAAACTTTAAATGGCTTTTGAAGACCAGAAAAACACTCTGAATGAGGTAACGGGAGTGAAGCCCCTTTTGCCCAATAGGCTAGAGTCTGTGCTCTTTCCTTTTGGGACTAAGCAGTCAAGTTTGTAAAAACCATTTCGCTTCATTGTGCACAGGCTGAGCTATCTTTTCTCCCTACTTATAGCATTCGGGACTCAATAAATTGGGAACAATTTAAATTATCAATGCTTTTATTGTGTGCCTACATACAAAGCAATTTACAAAAGTACAAGGGAAACCCAAGAATATATAGGGAACAGGGGTACGTAATATTTTTAAAGTCACAAGGGTCCCTATCCAACAGTCACACATTCAGTACAAAGCAAATGTTAGAACCAGACGCAAAGTCTATGAAAGCAAATAAAATCACATTTATTAACTAATAAGTCAAATTGAGGGTGGAAACTGAAAAAACAAAGCAAGAAAATCACATAGAGAGACTCAGGCAATTATCTGTGACGCAAATCAGACAAATACTCATTACAAATGAACATACAGCAACAATACTGCCCTATATAAAATTATATATACCAAGTACATGGTCAGTGCGCAAAAGCCTACGACGTTTTGACCCCATAGTAATGCAAGGATCATTAACAAGACATTATATAATGATGCCTGAGAATATTACTCAATGGTAATAGGGGAGTAACGTGGAGAATACCACCAGAACGTTGCGATGGTACAGGGCCCATCAGTAGAGGAACTGCATTATCCGTAGCATGAGTGTACTGGGAGAGTTAAAATCTTAGAGGTGTGGTCCGGGTAATGAGGAGCGCAACCCAGTCAAGGACCGGGTACGGGAGGTACGATCGCAATGCAACCGTGATTCAAGGCGGGAAATATACAACAGAAAAATTATCCACATCCAATTATTTGGCAACAGGGAATAATAATCTTAGTAACGACACTTTGACAGGTCCTAAGGCCGAAACATGTTGATCATACACTAATACAGTTGCCTCTAATGATGGCAGCTGCATTACTAGCTATTTGTTTTTAATCCGGTCACAAGGTAGCTGAATAAAGTTTGCCACATAGCTAACCTTGTAGCCAGTTTTAACCACTTTCACCTTAGCACTGCACTTCACACTGAGCACACCACGCTCACATAGTGTTTTAGACTAACCCTCCTTCCCAACATAAAACATCCCTGTGCTCCACCCACGCAGCGAGGGGGTGTAGCCCGCGTAGAGACCAAGTTCTTTACGTGAGGCACCACTATGATGAAGCATGACACCTCTGGTGTGTGAGGGGAACCGTCCTTAAAAGGGATTCCCCTCTAGCACATGGTTGACGAAGTCCACTTGCACCTCAGACCTCTACCCTGGACCCGTGGACTCTTTTTGTGCTAGTTATTACGAGTGGGGAGGTTGCCCACGCAGGTCCTTAAATCTCCTCCAGCCCCCTTGTGTGTATTATTAATAATAATCTTAGTGCCAATGTCCAACAATGTGGAACACGCCCTTAGTGCAGAAATGGTTGCATGAACAGTACCATCCTGAAGCAGCCGCTAGTCACGGCGGGAAACAATCAGACGAGCCGAGACTGTCTGAATCTTCAGCTGCCTTAGAGTTGTGCAGGCACCAGCTCGTTAAGTAGCCGGATGAGTGGTAATGAAAATGAAAAGAGGACAAAAAGAGTTTGCTGTGGAAGGGAGGTTGCAACCGATATGGCGGCCGTGTTGGCAAGGAAAACCCATGAAACCTACTCAACGCCGGACCAGCATACCTGAACCACCACCTCTCATTTCACGCAGCCAACAGACCTCTCCGCCCAACTGTCACTGGCCACCGTCCCACAGATCAGCAAGACCAATACCGGAGGAAGATCCTTCTACTACCTCGCCGCCAAGACCTGGAACACCATGCCCCCCGTCTTAGGCAATCTCCATTGCTGTCCCAATTCAGGAAGGACCTCAAGACCTGCCTCTTCAAATGAACCCATCGCTCAGACGGATATGCAGCTTCCCCTCCCCCCCAGCGCCTTGAGACCCTCACAGGTGACTAGCCATGCTTTACAAACCCCTGATTGATGGGAGAAACATACTAATGGATGCATGGCAGAAGGCTTACTAATATAAAAAACCAAGAGGTATAGAAAACTGCAGTTGTGCATGTATATAGAGAACAATTTAGAAAGAGACGGTATTAATAAACATAAGATAAGCCATATAACATTGCACTCTACATATTCAACCTGATAAAATGTATGACTTTGTAGAATTACAAGGTGTGAAAGGCAACGGTGGGAAAAAAACGCAAATTAATTGAGAGGTGTGGCGATGCGGGAAGCATACTAATAAATGTATGGTGCAAGGCTTACTAATGTAAAAAACCAAGAGGTATAGAAAATTGCAGTTATGCATGTATACAGAGAGCAACTGAGGAAGAGGCAAAATAATAAACATAAGAAAAGCCATGTAACGTTGCTCTCTACATAATCAACCTCATAACATTTGTGACCTTTGTAGAGCTACCAGGTGTGGAAGGCAACAGTGGAAAAAACGTAAGTTAATTAAGAGAGGCATGGATAATATATATATATACATAAATCAAAGTCTCAAAAAAGGAAAAATACAGCTGGTATGTGATCAAGATGCAAGTCCAGCAAGATCATAATCCGATAAGGTTGGTTACCAAAGTAGTCCATTGGTAATCATGTACAGTGTAGATTTGCGCAGTTAAGGAATTGGATGGAACGGGGTCTTGCAGCAGGGATGACCAATATTCCATTTTGTTCAGTCCAGTGTGTAGGCTGTCTGTGCGCAAAAATCCATTTGAGTTCCTCCTTGTTCAGTGTGGATGAAATGCTTCCGCCTCAGTCCGGTTGCAGCATCACAGCAATGATTTGCCAACGTAGGTCGTTCTCCTTTGGACTGAGCTCCACAAAATGTTCAACCAGTAGGGCAGTCAAGACCTTACATCTGAGACGACTCCTAAATTGGTATATTCTGACTCAGATTTTTGGTATCGTCTGTCCTATGTATAGCAGGTTACATGGGCAGGTAATGGCATAGACCACACTGACAGTGTTGCAGTTTGAAAATTGCTGCAAAATGACACTCATTTTTGTGAATTAATTCCTTGGTTTCAACTGTGAATTCACAAACTCTGGAAATACCGCATTTAAATTGGCCTACTAAGGAGACTAAACCCCATAAATCATTGAGCATGCGGTCACTCTTAGTAGGGGGCAGATTAGCTCTGACAAGGTGATCTTTGATGCTCTTTCTCTTGTGAAATTCAAAGACAGGTCGCTCAACTGTAAGGTCACCCGCATCCAAAAATTCCAATGTCGCAAAATGCTTTTCTTCACTTGGTTTGATACAGAGGAAAATGTGGTTACACATAAGTGTCTGTGTCTTTCTTCTGTTTTGGTGTGAGTAATACCTCTCTAGGACAGTACCAAGCTCTCTTCATAGATCGTTTCACTAGTTTACAGGGATATCCCCTGGACAGGAGCTTTTGTGATAATTTTTCAGCTTGCTTGAAGAAGTCTTGTTTGTACAGACAGTTTCTCCTTATACACATAAACTGTGAGTAAGGGAGCAAGTCCTGCAGTGAGGGTGTTCCTCTCTGTGGGTTTGCCATGAGGGATGTGTATAATTTTCCATCCCATGTTTTAACCATCAAATCAAGGAAGGATATTTCCGTTTTGATGTGTTGGAGAGTGGATTTAAGGCCTTTGCAGTTGGCATTAAGCCAATTGAGAAGTTATGTGTCAGTTCTTACTACATAAAATGCACTGAACTTCCTTATCTCACATTTTGTTTCTCAATCAGTTTAACAAGTCCTAAAATTCGTTGATTTAAGTGTTGAATCATACTCCCTACCTCTGGTTTTTTGTAGGGATGTCACTGACTTAATAGGTTGAAAGACAACAAAAACCTTCTGATGCAACATTTCTGTATTAAAATGCCATTCTCATCAAATGTTATTTGATTACTGGCAAAATTATAGGCCTTTCGTGGTTACAATTAGTAACTTCTATATTTGGACAGCGATTCCATATTTAATATAAGCGCAAGCTGGAACTTTGAGAACTTACATTCACACTCAAACAAGCAAATAGACCACTCATGAATGTGAAAAATAGAGCCTGAAACTAAGATTTCCTGAATTAAGTCGAAACTAAAATGGGGCAGTGCTAAGAGAGAAAATAAATTATGCCATATTTGATTCAATATTAACAACTTTTGTTCTGAATATAGTGAAAGCCTTGAGGAATCCACGATTACAAATAACCCAATTTTGTATATTTGATGTGATATGTTTGACCCCCTCAAGGCTGCATATTGGTGACTGTACCAGAAGCAACAATTGTCCTAAATGTGGAGACAACCTTAACATACGTTAAGAGAATGCCCAGAGATAAGGGACCAAACAATGGCCATATCTACACTTACCAGAAACAGGTTTGTAAGTAAAATTGCTAAGGTGTGATATGCTCTTCATTATCACTGTTGAGTGTGGGGAGGGGCCATAACTCATGAGAGGTGAAGCTTCGAGTGGGTCATGATGCCCCTCCCTCAACAGTGCTACTAAATAGCATATCACACACTGCAATTTTACAAATAGGGTTTATGCCATGTCATTTTTTAATATGTCTTTGTTTAAAAAAGTATTTAATCGAAGCCGTGCAGTGATGTAAAATCACTTTGAGAAGGCTGAGTGGATATTAGCAGGGTTGTTTCCCTGTGCAAAGTCATTGTAACATGAAATCTGTCAGGCTGTAAAATGTCACATCAATTTGGCTATATGCACAAGTTACTAACTTGTGTAACGATATATCTGTAAGAGACAGTAGTTAGTGACAGATCCCTTACCTTAGAATATCCCCAGGCGTCAGGCTGGATCCGGAAAGTTTTGCGTAGCAGTACCCTTGCTCGTTGGTAGGCGGCGTCGTGCGGCTCCGCGTCCGTCGTCGGCGTCGTGATCGCCGGGATGACGTCGCGGGCAGTACTTAGACGCCGCCCCTGCGCGCTGACGTCAGTTCTGTACATGACTTTCCGCGCCAGGAACGCAGAGCCATGCAAGAAGCTGACATAGGTGTCTGAAAAATACTAGGGCCCTGAAAGGGATGTCCTTAACCCTAGAAATCAGTTCGCAGAACGGGGAGGATGGGTGGGCGGTAGGAATCTGTCACTAACTACTGTCTCTTACAGATATATCGTTACACAAGTTAGTAACTTGTGCATCTGAAAGAGACACGTTAGTGACAGATTCCTTACCTTAGAATAGATACCCCAGCAATACCAACCCCGGTGGTGGGTCTGCGAACAAAGATCAGACAAGGAAGTCCCGGAGGACAGAACGGCCAAAGAAGCCGTCCCTCCGGACCTGGCTGTCAAGGCAGTAATGCTTGGTAAACGTGTGCAGCGAGGCCAACGTAGCTGCCTGACATATCCTGCAGCGGAACACCGCGGCCTAAAGCCGTGGTAGCAGCCGTTGCCCTGGTGGAATGGGCACGCAGCCCAACAGGAGGCTCCTTCTTAGCCAAAGAATAGCAGGCCTTGATACACAAGGTGACCCAGCGGGAGATGGTTCTCTTGTGCACCGCCCGACCTTTTTGGCGCCCACGTAGCCAACAAAGAGCTGGTCATCCACCCGGAAGTGTTGTGTGCGGTTGATATAAAAGGAAAGCGCACGTTTTGGGTCCAGACGGTGGAGCCTCTCTTCCTCTCTGGAAGGATGCGGAGGCGGAAAGAAGGTGGGCAAAGTGATGGTCTGCCCAATGTGGAAGGCAGTAACCACCTTTGGCAAGAAGGACGAACGCGTCCTGAGAACAACCTTGTCTGGATGGACAGACAGAAAGGGAGGTTTGCATGATAGAGCCTGGAGCTCACTCACCCGCCGAGCGGATGTGATAGCCACCAGAAAGGCTGTCTTCAAAGTAAGAAGACGAAGAGGACAGTTATGTAGAGGCTCAAAGGGAGCGCACATTAAAAAGGTAAGAACCAAGTTTAAGTCCCACTGAGGCATGACAAACGGAACAGGAGGGAAGAGGTGTGTAATGCCTTTTAGAAACCTGTTAACAACAGGGGACTTAAAAAGAGAGGGCTGATCAGGGAGCCTGAGGAAGGCCGAGATCGCACAAAGATAGCCCTTGATGGTACCCAGGGCAGAACCCTGTTGGGCCAGAGAAAGAAGGAACAGAAGAACCTCTGAAAGAGGGGCAGAGAGGGGATTCACAGCCTTTGCTGTGCACCATGCCACAAACTTGTTCCACCTGCATGCGTATACCACCTTAGTGGAGGGACGCCTGGCTGCCAGAATCACATCACAAACTTCGGGAGGCAAGTCGAAAGGAATCAACTGCCGCCGCTCAATCTCCACGCAAGCAGGTGGAGACTGGACAGGTTCGGGTGGAGGACCGTCCCCTGCTGCTGCGACAGAAGATCCTCCCGAAGAGGCAGACGGATCGGGGGATCGACGCTCATACTGAGTAGCTCGGGATACCAAACTCTTCGAGCCCAGTCCAGAGCCACAAGGATGACTTGGGCCCGGTCGCGCCGAATCTTCTTATACACTCTGGGTAGAAGTGGTATAGGCGGAAAAGCGTACAACAGACCGCAACTCCACTCGCGACGAAAAGCGTCGCCGAGCAAGTGCCGCCTTGGAAATTCCAACGCGCAGAACTGATGACATTGCGCGTTCTCTTCGGTGGCGAATAGATCTAACCAAGGCTCTCTGTGATGGTTTGGGACCATCGGACGGCGACGACCTATCCAAAATGGCCGCCGCCGTTGAACAACCAGGAAGTAGGGTCAGCGGTCTAGCTGACGCGTCACGTGAGGACGAGGAGGACGCTGAAATAGATTGGTGGACGGCGAAAGAGGGGTCGACCGGAACCGATTGGAGTGCGGAAGGAGAGAGGACGACGCGACCGGCAGGAGAGGAAGAGCGGAGCTCGAACGCGAGGAGTGAGGAAGAGGAAGAGCGGAGCACGAGGGTGAGGAGTCCTGAAAAGGAAGAAGCCAGCGTCTGGAGCAGGGACGGGAGAACGCGGGACGACTACGACCTCCGAGAGGAAGAGGGAGAAGACAGAGACCGCTCAAGGAGCACTGCGCACAAGACCGCTCCTTTCCCCAAGGACGAGGAGACTGGGTCTTCCATCACCACGGCCCAGGAGGGTCGTGGGAACAGGCAAGTGCCAAAAGCATGCCCGGTGTTGTTTAAGGGGCTGTGGGCACGGTTAAAGGGTACCAGGGAGTGAGCACTTACATCCCTACACTAGGCACCCACAACGATAGGGCTCTGGTGGTGGTGCACTTCTCCCTTCCCCTTCACTTAAAAGCGTTTCAACCGGAGACTGACCCTCCCCTTTTCTTTTCTTTATTTCTTTCTGGGTCAACGCTTGCCTGACAATCCGGGAGGAACACAAGAGCACGGAAACAAGAAGAGCCAAGTACAAGCATCCTACCAACGAAACCCTCTCGCATAGACTTAATTATTCTTCCTGTTTGTGTGTGCTGTCAACACACGTAACACAATAAACAAAACTCAAGAGAAAAGCAGACCTTCCTTGTATCAGACCTGTCTAAGAGGAGGAGTGGGAGGACCGGGGTGGGAACCCAAGACCACAGTGGTGTCAGAAGTGGGATTCCCTGTCTGGCGAAGGACAGAGCCCCGGCCATGGAAGCAATAATTACCCAACTAGCAGAAGGGCAACGCCATCTGCAGCTCATCTTTGAGCAACAGACCAAACAGGCGCAACAGGAAAGAGAAGCCATGCAGTCTGCCCTAAGGGACCAAGCGGCCCTCCTAACTACAAACCAGAAGGTTCAAGATACTGCGGTTTTGCGCCTCACAGACGCCATTTCGAGTGCCCGCGTGCATCCCAATGTCCCCGGATCAGTCCTTCAGAAATTTCAACAGGGGGATGACCCCGATTATTTTTTTGTGAACTTTGAGAGAGTGGCCTCCACAGCCACCTGGCCACCAGAAAGATGGGGACAGTATATCGCACCATTACTATCGGGGGAATTACAGGCCGCTTATCAAGCCGCCAATCCGGAAGGCGTCACCAGCTATGCTGACATAAAAAGGGCCATTCTGGAACGTCTGGGTTGTGACCAGGAATATTATCGGGCCCGTTTCAGAAAAGAAAAATGGACTATGGGAGACAACCCAAGGGCCCTCTATTACCGAATACGAGACTTGGGGAATCGTTGGTTGCAACCTTCCACCTCGTCTATCAACGAACTCACGGAGAAAGTATACCTAGAGCAGTACCTGGAAGCCCTACCTTTTAACACGAGGGCATGGATTAAACAGCACCCTAATTTGTCGGTTACGGTAGCCGTATTCCCTTGCTTGTGCATACCACCGATCCCCCGAGTTCAAGGCTCCTTCCAATAGAACTCCCATGGGTCCTCCAAAGGTCCTGAGCAGAACAGCCACAAACCCCATAGAACATAAAAGCCAGACCTTCTCACGACCCCAACCCAAACCACCTTCCTCTGGACCTACCCCATCGGGCCACAGTGTTTCCACTGTGCCGAGTGGGGGCACATAGCCCGACACTGCCCTTCCCGCTTTCCTCCTCAGGAACCCATGGAGGTAGGGTACACCCGGGGCCGAGTTATGGTTACCGGAAAAGCCCCAGAAAGGTACAAGAAAAAAATACATGTGAACGGGAAACCAGTCATGGCATTTCTAGACACAGGGTGCCACCACACAGTGGTAGATAGGGCCCTGATACGCGAGTCGCAGATAGTGGAAGATGAGTGCATACAGGTGACTTGTGTTCATGGAGAGAAGAAGTTGTATCCTCTTGCCGAGGTCCTGTTTGACATAGAGGGGGAGTCACAGTTGAGGAAAGTGGGAGTGGTACCGGACCTACCAGAGGCAGTGTTGTTAGGAACCGACTTTCCCAGGTTTCACGACTACCTGCAGACACATAATACGTCCCTTCCTACAGTGGCATGGCTAAATAGCGCTCCCTTCCACAGTGAGGAAATGGAGGAGACGTCCCCTAAAGCACCTAAAACCCGTAGAGAAAAAAGAAAAGAACGGGCCATGTATCATCAGGCGGAGACTGTCTTACCCACTCATGTCTTTACTTCCTCAGAAACACCCCAAGAAGCAGGTCGGAGTTTCCGAGCAGCCCAAAGAGACGATACCACGCTACAAAATGCATGGGAGCAGGCTCAGGAGGATCAACCAGATAAGGTAGGCCCCTTCTTTTGTGTTAAAAACGGCCTCCTGTATAGGATATCCCAGGAAGGGGTAAGAGAAAGGAACAACTATTGGTTCCCCGTGCTTTTAGAGAACAGGTATTGTGTCTATCTCATAGCCAGACCGGGGGTGGGCATTACGGTAAGGAGCATACTTTGAAATATCTACTGCCCAAATTCTATTGGCCAGGGGTATATCAGGAAGTAGCCAGATATTGTGCTTCCTGTTCCCGCTGTCAATTGATAAACGCTCCATCCATACCCAAAGCACCCCTACAGCCCCTACCCATCATCGACACTCCATTCAAAAGAGTAGGGATGGACCTAGTGGGACCCCTAATCCCCTCTGCCCGAGGACACCAGTATATTTTAGTACTTGTAGATTATGCAACAAGGTACCCGGAGGCTATACCCCTGTCTTCCACAACCACTACCGCAGTAGCTCATGCCATGGTCACTTTCTTTTCTCGGGTTGGCTTTCCCCACGAACTGTTAACAGATCAGGGGACTCCGTTTATGTCCAGGTTAATGAAACAGGTATGCACCATCCTCAAAGTCAAGCAGATTCGCACATCGGTTTACCATCCCCAAACGGATGGGCTGGTGGAACGATATAACCGCACGATGAAGACCATCCTCAGGAAGAGTATAGACAAAGCAGGGAGGGATTGGGACCGCCAATTACCCCTCGTCATGTTTGCCATTAGGACACATGAACAAAAGTCTACGGGTTTCTCACCTTTCGAACTCCTGTTTGGAAGGAGACCCAGAACACTCTTGGACATGGCTATTGAACAGTGGACAGAGGAAGAGGATGAAGGCAAGCCTCTATTACAGTATTCCGCTTCCCTAAAGGAGACATTGTCCTCCCTGTGGGAGGACGTACATGCCAACCTGGAAAAGGCACAAAACAGACAAAAGTGTCTATATGACCGTCACACTAAACTGAGGGAATTCAAGACAGGGGATCAGGTACTTATTCTTCTACCCAGTTCCGAAAAGAAACTCCTAGCAACCTGGCAGGGCCCCTACAGGATACTGAGTAAAGTAACCCCCGTGACTTACAGAGTAGACGTTCCCCATAAACCGGCTGCTGGACAGATATATCATGTAAACCTACTCAAAGCATGGGAAGAACTCGTTCCTACAACCCCGACAACAGGGGCCTCCATACACCATATCACCGTAGATAAACCCATGGAAGTGACCTTCATCCCACAAACCCACAGAGAGGAGACCCACATACAGGTAGGACCACAAGTTACAGAAGAACAGAGGCAACAAATGTTGTCCCTCTGCGAAAGGCACTCCTCCGTTTTATCAGGGACCCCAGGACGAACTACCCTAGTAGAACACGACATAGTCACCAAAACAGCCCAACCGGTTAGATTAAAACCTTATCGTATCCCAGAGGCCAGGAGACAGGCCGTCGACCAAGAAATACAGGCCATGCTAGAGGCCGACATAATCGAACCATCTCTTAGCGCTTGGTCCTCTCCCATTGTCCTTGTTCCGAAACCTGATGGTAGCATTAGATTTTGCATAGACTTCCGTCAGGTGAACTCCATATCAAAATTCGATGCATACCCTATGCCAAGAGTGGACGAACTGATAGAGCGTTTAGGAGAGGCCAAGGTCATGTCCACTATTGATCTAACAAAAGGCTATTGGCAGATCCCATTAACCCCGGCAGCCAAAGAAAAACGGCCTTTTCAACACCTTCAGGCCTTTACCAATTTAAAGTCCTACCCTTCGGCCTCCATGGGGCCCCCGCTACATTTCAGCGGTTGATGGACACCATATTAACCCAACACCAAAGGTTTGCTGTAGCATATTTAGACGACATAGTGGTGTACAGTCCCGATTGGGATACCCACCTAACTCATCTAGAGGCAATTCTTAATACATTGGAGCAAGCAGGCCTTACGCTTAACCCAAAGAAGACCACCTTCGGAACTGAACATATAGAGTATTTAGGTTATGATATTAGGGAGGGTGCATAAGACCACAAGTCAATAAAGTAGAGGCCATCTCCCGGATACCCCGACCCGCCTGTAGGAAGGACATCCGTTCCTTCCTTGGGCTGGTTGGCTATTATAGGAGGTTCATACCACGCTTTTCTGAAGTCGCCAGTCCCCTCACCGATCTACTTACAAAAACTCACACAGGGAAACATATCCATTGGTTTAGCCCTCAAGAAGAAAGCTTTCAACAGCTAAAAAGAGCCCTGTGTACCTCCCCTATCCTTACGTGTCCTGATTTCAAGAAAACTTTTATCCTCCAAACCGATGCCTCAGGAAGAGGCCTCGGAGCCGTACTATCCCAGCCTGACGATTCCGGAGATTTGCGTCCCATATTGTACCTAAGCAGAAAACTATATCCCAGAGAAACAAAATACGCCACAATCGAAAAAGAATGCCTAGCCCTCAAGTGGGCCATGGAGGCCCTGCAATACTACCTTTTGGGACGTCCCTTCCTCTTATTAACTGATCACGCTCCTCTCACCTGGCTGTCACTCCATAAAGACTCTAACCCAAAGGTCTTACGATGGTTTCTTGCTTTACAGCCCTTTACCTTCGAGGCCATACATGTTCCAGGGAAACTTCAAGCGAACGTGGACTATCTCTCCCGGTTTCCTGTCTTGGAATGGCCCGACCGTCCATTCCCAGGGGGAAGGCAGTGTGATGGTTTGGGACCATCGGACGGCGACGACCTATCCAAAATGGCCGCCGCCGTTGAACAACCAGGAAGTAGGGTCAGCGGTCTAGCTGACACGTCACGTGAGGACGAGGAGGACGCTGAAATAGATTGGTGGACGGCGAAAGAGGGGTCGACCGGAACCGATTGGAGTGCAGAAGGAGAGAGGACGACGCGACCGGCAGGAGAGGAAGAGCGGAGCTCGAACGCGAGGAGTGAGGAAGAGGAAGAGCAGAGCACGAGGAGTCCTGAAAAGGAAGAAGCCAGCGTCTGGAGCAGGGACGGGAGAACGCGGGACGACTACGACCTCCGAGAGGAAGAGGGAGAAGACAGAGACCGCTCAAGGAGCACTGCGCACAAGACCGCTCCTTTCCCCAAGGACGAGGAGACTGGGTCTTCCATCACCACGGCCCAGGAGGGTCGTGGGAACAGGCAAGTGCCAAAAGCATGCCCGGTGTTGTTTAAGGGGCTGTGGGCACGGTTAAAGGGTACCAGGGAGTGAGCACTTACATCCCTACACTAGGCACCCACAACGATAGGGCTCTGGTGGTGGTGCACTTCTCCCTTCCCCTTCACTTAAAAGCGTTTCAACCGGAGACTGACCCTCCCCTTTTCTTTTCTTTATTTCTTTCTGGGTCAACGCTTGCCTGACAATCCGGGAGGAACACAAGAGCACGGAAACAAGAAGAGCCAAGTACAAGCATCCTACCAACGAAACCCTCTCGCATAGACTTAATTATTCTTCCTGTTTGTGTGTGCTGTCAACACACGTAACACAATAAACAAAACTCAAGAGAAAAGCAGACCTTCCTTGTATCAGACCTGTCTAAGGGGAGGAGTGGGAGGACCGGGGTGGGAACCCAAGACCACACTCTCCCCACTGTAGACAGAGTCCTTGCGCCGCTTCCGAGTGAATACGCCATTCGTGATCCATCATGCACCTGCGGCTGAGTTCGTCTGCCCTGGCGTTCAGGGAACCTGCTAGGTGTTGAACCATCAGGAATATGCCCTGATGTTCCAGCCATGTCCAGAGGCGCAGAGCCTCCTGACATAGGGTCCACGACCCCACCCCGCCCTGTTTGTTGCAGTACCACATGGCGGTGGTGTTGTCTGTGAACACCTGCACTACCTTCCCTTTGACAGAGGGAAGGAATGCCTTGAGTGCAAGTCGGATCGCCCGGAGCTCCAGAAGGTTGATATGGAGCCGGGACTCCGCCGGAGACCAGAGGCCTCTGATCTCCGCCTCTCCCATGTGACCGCCCCATCCCAGAAGGGACGCGTCCGTCTCGACTGTGTGCTCCGGCTGGGGAAGGGAGAGGGATCTGCCCATGACCCATTGCCGGTTCGAGAGCCACCACTGCAACTGTTTTGCAGTCCCCTCCGAGATCTGGACGTGATCGGACAGGTTGCCCTGGTGCTGCGCCCACTGGAACTTCAGGTCCCACTGCAGAGCCCGCATATGCCATCTGGCATGATCGACCAGCAGGATGCAGGAGGCCATGAGGCCCAGCAGCCTCAGGGTCATCCGTACCGAAACCCAGGATAGAGGCTGAAAGATCGGAATCATACCCTGAATATCCCGGACTCGCCGTTCGGGAGGATAGGCCCGAAACTGCGTCGTGTCCAGAACTGCTCCGATGAAAAGGAGCTGTGGAGAAGGAATCAGGTGCGACTTCGGCACATTGATGGAGAACCCCAGCGAGTGCAGGAGTTCGGCCGTAGTCTGGAGGTGGGAGACGACTGCCTGGGACGAGCCCGCCTTCAGCAGCCAGTCGTCGAGGTAGGGGAAGACTGGAACCCCTGCCCGGCGCAGATGAGCTGCGACCACCGCCATCCCTTTCGTGAACACCCGAGGGGCACTTGTGAGGCCAAAGGGGAGCACGGTGAATTGAAAATGCTCGAGGCCCACCATGAACCGCAGGTAACGCCGGTGGGCCGGCAGGACGAGGATGTGGAAATAAGCGTCCTGCAAGTCCAACGCTACCATCCAGTCTCCAGGGTCGAGGGCAGTCAAGACCTGAGCTAAGGTGAGCATCTTGAACTTCTCCTTCCGGAGGAAGCGATTGACGTTCCGGAGGTCCAAGATAGGACGCATGTCCACCTTGTCCTTTTTGGGCACCAGAAAGTAGTGGGAGTAGCAACCACGTCCTACTTCTGGGGTCGGAACGCGCTCGATGGCCCTCTTGGCCAAGAGGGTCGCAACTTCCTTCTGAAGAAGCACCAAGTGATCCCCTGACATGCGGTGGAATTGAGGTGGCATGGCTGGGGGGGTGGTCTCGAAGGGGAGGGAGTAGCCCTTCGGACAATGTCCAAGACCCACCTGTCCGAGGTGATGGCACGCCAGTGGTGAAGGTGATGGCGGACCCTGCCCCCTACTGTCGTGCAGTGCACCTGAAAAGAAGGACTAAGAGGGCTTGGAGGCCGCGGACGGGGCGGGGTTGGTGGCCTGACCCGCACGCTGGTTGCCCGATCTGCCACGGCGGAAGCCACGTCCTCGGCCACACGTAGACGCTTGCTGCGCGGGCCGGTGGCTGGGCAGCGGACGTGACTGGGCGCCCCTTCAGTGGCCACGAAAGGGGCGAAAAGCAGATGGCTGCGGAGGGCGTACAGCAGAAAGGCCCAGGGACTTGGCCGTAGCCCGTGAGTCCTTAAAACACTCCAGCGCATGGTCTGCCTTGTTTCCAAAAAGACCGACCCCATCAAAGGGCATGTCCATAAGAGTGTTCTGGACATCACCCGAGAAACCAGTGGTTCTCAGCCAGGCGTGACGGCGCAGCGCCACTGTCGTTGCAATAGACCTACCCAGCGAGTCGGCGGTATCAAGGCCACATCGAATGGTGAATTTAGCCGCATCTCTTCCTTCCGCAATGGCGCGGGAAAGCAGTATCTGGACCTCCTCAGGACACTGGGGCAAAGCTTGCGCCACCGAGTCCCACAAAGAGTGGGAATATCGGCCCAAAAGGCAAGCGGTGTTGACAGACCGCAAGCCAGCACTGGAGGAAGAAAAACCTTCTTCCCAAATTGATCCAGGCGTTTGGATTCCCTATCCGGAGGAGCGGTAGGGATGGCGGTTTGGGAAGCAGAGGCTTGGACAACCAAGCTCTCAGGAGTGGGGTGTTGGGAGAGGAACAGGGGGTCGCCCGGAGCGGGGCGATGGCATCGGGCCACGTTCCTATCCACAGGAGCCCCTGTGGCGGGCTTGGACCAGGTGCCCAAAAGAACGTCAGAAAGTGCGTCGTTAAACGGCAGCAGTGGCTCCGAGAAGGTAGCCGCCGGCTGAAGCACTTCCGTTAGGAGGCTAGTCCTGACGGCCACTGTAAGCAATTGGAGGTGTAAAGCCCCAGCTGCTCTACGCAACACCGTTGCAAAATTTGCTCCCTCCTCCGTTGCCACGGAAGGAGGAGACAGCATGCCAGGGGAGGTGTCCAGCCCACTGGCATCCCCAAGTTCCTCAGCCCAGTCCTGTTCGTACTCACACTGCTGTGTGAGAGGGTCCTCCGACCTCCCAGTCCTCTTCGTCCTCCTCAGGTTCAAAATTTGGAGAAGGAGGGACACGCGGGACCCAAGGTCTCAACGGCGTCGGAGCCGGCGTCGAGCGACGATGGTCCGGCGCCGTGTCCGGATCCGGAGAGAACCGGGGAACGACGCAGCCCGGAGCCCCGGGCGGCGTCGGGAACGGCACCGGAGACATCGGCGCCGGCGGAGGTGTAGTCAGGTCAACCGGCGTCGATGGGGGTTGCGGCAGCACCGGAGCCGGGATCGAGGCCGGGGCCGAAGCCGGGACCGAGGCAGGTGTTACAGGCGGCGCCGGGACCGGAGTCGTCGGCGGCGCCAGGGAAACCCCATCAGGGCCCGAAGGCGCACCGGAAGGACCTTGAGGCCCGAAGAGGAGGGCCATGGCCAACAGGAATTCCTGTATCTCGGCCGGAGTCGCCCCCAAACCCGGGAAGGGCGGGTAATGCGGGGGCGGCTCCACAGGCACTCCCGGAGCCGCGGGGACGGTGCCGACAGGAGCCTTAGCCGAGTCGCGAGACCGGCGAGGCGAAGTCGTGGAGCGATGACGCTTTTCAGACTTTTTCTGCTTCGACTTACCGGAGGAGTGCGAAGACTTGGACCCCGACGACTGATGAGGACTCCGCGACCGGCCCCTCGACCTCTCACGTGACCGGGGCCTGGTGTGGCGCGGAGCCGACTGCCGGACCTCGAGGAGCTTTCGAGACCGCTCTCGCAAAGCCTTCGGGTTCAAGGCCCGGCAGTCGGGGCACGACTTCGTGTCGTGGTCACGGCCGAGACAGTAGAGACACTCTAAATGCGGGTCTGTGATCGACATCATACGACCACAGACGTCGCAGGGCTTGAAGCCGGGCATCCCTACCGACACCTTTGGAGTCGGAGACTCGTAGAGAAAAACAGTGAAAAAATCACCAAAAAGATAGTCAAAAAATGACTAGGGCACTGCTCTTCCCGGATCTGCGCTTACTGGCGCGGAAAAAGAAGAACTGACGTCAGCGCGCAGGGGCGGCGTCTAAGTACTGCCCGCGACGTCATCCCGGCGATCACGACGCCGACGACGGACGCAGAGCCGCACGACGACGCCTACCGACGCGCAAGGGTACTGCTACGCAAAAACTTTCCGGATCCAGCCGGACGCCTGGGGATATTCTAAGGTAAGGAATCTGTCACTAACGTGTCTCTTTCAGATTCTGGAAATAATCTGGACATTGACCGTTGTACTGTGAATGTGAGTTTAATAGTACATTTGCACTAAATTTATTTAGTGCAAATGTGTCTAAACAAACTTTTTGGATCATTTCATTATCACTGCTGCATTGGGCGTTGGTCATCCATAGGGGTTGGGCGCAGGGGCTATCGGAGGGACAGGCTCTTTGGCTAACCCCTATTGTCCATAGCCAAAGGCATGTGCAGTGGGGCTTCCCTGCCCAAAGCAGACTGGGCACAGGCTCGGCGCCCAACTGCTGGATGTAGCATATGATAAATACAAATACTCAGAAATTCAATGAGAAAAACAAGATCAAAGTAAAGTTATGGCTAAATTTAGTTATAACACCTTATCACATGTTTTAAAAAAACAAACTTAAATAGCCTCTTTAAAAAAACACTGTTAAAGTACAGTTATGGTTAAAACTAAAACCAAAAAACTACTGGAATTCAACAAGTTATGGTCATCTCCACAATACATAACGTACAGAACAACATTGAAAATCATCTCCCTCAATTTTACCTTTGTTCAACGGTTCTTATCCTTTAGACTTCTGAGGACGCCTAATGAATGACTACTGAACAACAGGGACCCCCACCTAAGCAATTAGTACGTTTTGAATCTAAAAAAATACACAAACTACAGAAACAAGTATGCATTAAACAAATACATCAATTATGAAATATTTTGTTTAAGACACAGAAAACAAATATACAAAAATCTAAATTTTGATTTTCAATTCTTTTTATTTCTAAACAATAATCGATATGACAGGCTCTAACATATTGGTATGCCTTTTTTGCTCATAATGTATACAATCTCCTGCGTGCATAATAGTTGTTTAATTGAGATCATCAGTTGTGCATATTACCAACTCAATTTTTAGCTTCCAATTTCAAATTACTTCACATTTACAGAACGTTTTAAAATCTTCAATTTTACATTGAATTTTTTATGTACTTCTAATATTACTTCATTTTTTAAACAGTCGCAGATCCCCCGAGTAGGTGTTGCGGACCAAAGGTTAAGAACCACTGTGTGTGTGTTTGTGTCTGTACACACACAAATATACACATACCTATATAAGGGACGTTTCACTATGTGCTGAGACACTGTCCCGCGTTACTTTTTGTTTACTGTTTCTAAGAACATGTATACAAATATAGTAATAAAAACGTCTTTGCTGAAAAGATTGTACCTCACTGCAGCACAAGGTGCCACTGAAAAATTCTTTGCTAAGGTATCATCACTTATATCATTTTTGCTCACAAACAGATTGCTAATGACCATATTTCACTGATCAACTTTGGCTATGAAGCCACTCATAGGAAAAGTTGCGACCTGCCACACTTAGAAAAGACACAACTTTCAACACAATTCATACAAAATTACTCTTACCGATGGAGTTGCAACACTCGTCCAGGAAAGGAGGGTAACCACTATCTCCACAACCATGTAGTGAATTCCTTCTCCTCCATTATTTCCAGAAACAACCAGCTGCAGTAAGGGCCCAAGCCACTGTCTTGCATATGGCTGGAAAACCTCGGATTGCAAAATAATTAAATGTCGTTATTTTGTTTCACATAGGCCCATCTTTATTAAAAATAATAAACGCCAAATAAAATATATTATTTATTTATGCATTTTAATACAGCACACTCAACCCGAGGACATCAGAACACTATTACATGAAAGGATGGTTAATCAGTGCTACACTAAATTACATATAACCAATAAAATTTTACAAAGACTTCTAAAACAAACATTAAACCTGAAGAAGAAGTTACTTACCTTTGGTAATGCTGTATCTGTAAGAGACATATTTTAACTTATGATTCAGTTTTGGGGAATATTGTGTTGCTAGCCTGCTGGTTTTACGGGGCATGTAACTTTGCATATTTGCACAGTTGGGGGTCATTAGATTTCTTCCAGATATCCGCCCCGTACCGCCGCGGCTGTCGTGCCGTTTGAGCGGTGGGCGTGTCAGTTTCACTCAGGGTCGCGCTATCGGCATTTCTGGGTTTGTACTATTTAAACCCATGCCGTGCCGGTTTTGCCAGAGGTGCAGTGCGGTACTCCTCGGACGATCTTTTGGAGATCAGGAAGGGTCTCAGCCCGTGCAGTTGCTTGCCCTGTAATCGCTATGAGGGCCCTTTCTGTTGGATATCCTGTGGCTACAATTCCTGGCCATCCACTGCACCCTCTTGTTCCCCGCCTAGTCATAAGTCCAATATTAAACTTTTTAGCCTAAATTGCCGATCTTTAGCCAAACACTTTTTTGGATGTTTATGACTTGCTCCAGAATGAATCCCCTGATGTTCTCTTCCTAACAGAGACATGGCTATCAGAGGACACAGTGGCTGAACCAGGTCTGGCTCTCCCCCAGGGCTTTAGCATTCTGACGCTCAATAGAGGTTCTAGGGGGGGCGGTATAGCTGTGGTTTTTAAGTCCTGCTACTCTTGTACTTTTGTGAAGGAGCTGGTGAGTGGTTGTGAATGTGGGCGCTTTCGGATCTCGTTTAACGCCAGCTACACTATGTCTGGGCTATTGATTTACCGCCCGCCAGGACCTTCTAAAGAGTTTAGGGTCGCTCTCATTGAAGCTGTAAGCCCCCTAGCTATGAGAGCTGCCAACTTCAGCGTAATCCGTGACTTGAATTTGCATCTTGATAGCTCCCAGGATATGGAAGTCACCAATTTCTTAGCCGATCTCGCGGCGTGTCAATTGAGCAAACGGGTCCAAGGCCCCACGCATTCTGCAGGCCATTTATTGGACCCAGTTTTCTCCAATTTGTCTTTCCCTTACCGTCCACACCCCCTTACCAGTGTGTTGGTCCGATCATTGCTTAATATCTATGACACTGGCAGAGGTTGAGCCAGTCAAGAGGTTGCCTGAGAAGTTTTCTTTTAGGTGCCCATGGCACAAATTTAACATCGCTCAATTCCATGATCTCCTCTCTACTACCATGTTTAAGATGCCTGTCGACCCAGAGGTGGCCGACAGAGCATTTTCGGACTGGATCTCCCGCTCTCTGGACTCCCTGATCCCTGCAAGGTGGTCTAAATGTCGAAGCACCAAATCAAGTGCGTGGTACAATGATAGGCTGGCCTCCCTGCGTAAAGGGTGTAAAAAGTTGGAGCGTGCGTGGAGAAGGGATTACGACCCTATTCTGAAGGGATGTTATCAGGCGGCCATTAAGAAACACCACAGGGCGATCCAGTCCGAGCAGGCAGCATATTATTCGGACGAAATCAGTAACAGCAGCAACCCCTCCAAAAGCATTTTCTCAATATTGAAAGACCTTAAAACCTCGACAGCTGCTACAGCACCCTCGGTATCATCAGATGCGCAATGTGAGGCTCTTGCCTCCTTTTTTGTGGAGAAGGTGGAGACAATATATAAATCCTTTCCTCAGTATGCAGCGTGTCCGGGTCCTGTGTCTAGACCCTCTCTCATGCATACTTTGGCCGTTTTTCCGCCGATCACTCAAAAGGAGCTTGCTGTGCTCTGCAGTAAGATCAAGTCGGGCTCTCCTGCCGACCCCCTTAAGCCGGACCAATTTCTGAAATCTCTGCCCGTGCTTCTTTCATCCTTGAGCCAGATGATCAATCTGTCCTTGTCTACGTCTGTTGTCCCTAGATCTTGGAAGCAAGCTAGGGTGGTCCCTCTGTTAAAAAAGCCCAACCTTGACACAGCGAAACCAGAGAACTTTCGACCCATCTCTCTCTTGCCCTGGGTCTCCAAGATCCTGGAGGCCTACATCAACTCCATGCTGACAGGCCATCTGGAGGATAACAACATATTGGACCCCTCTCAGAAGGGTTTTCGGCCGGGTCAGAGTACGGAGTCAGCCCTCCTAGCTGTGACCGAGCATCTGAGGGGGGCCCTAGACGAAGGTTGCACATTGGCACTAATTCTATTAGATCTCAGTGCCGCGTTCGACACGGTCTCCCACCAGATCCTGTTGCAGCGGTTGGAGGAGGTGGGTATTGTGGATTCTGCCCTGGAGTGGTTTGCCTCTTTTGTGGAGGAAAGAACCTTCCAGGTTGCAGTCCCCCCTTTTGCCTCCAGGATCCACACCATCAAATATGGGGTACCGCAGGGCTCAGCCTTGAGTCCAACACTGTTTAATTTATATGTTCAACCATTAGCAGTGGTGGCCAAGAGCAGAGGGCTCACAGCAGTGTCATATGCGGACGACACACAGTTGGTAGTGGCACTCTCGGATGACTCCGTGCAGGATGCATGTAAGTTCCGGAGAGATCTTGAGGTCATCTCAGAGTGGATGACTGCCAACTGTCTCCAGCTCAATGCCAACAAGTCCGAGGTACTGCTGGTTGGGAGAGACTCTGAGCTGTGGAGCGAACGCTGGTGGCCTGCCACCTTGGGCTGTGCACCCGTCCCCAAACAGGTGGTAAAAAATTTGGGTGTGTGGGTAGACTCTGCCCTCAGCTTCCGGACGCAAACCAAGAAGGTGGCAGGGACCTGCTTTGGCATCCTACGAGGGCTCAAACCACTGCTATGGTTCTTTAACCCATCTATTCGGCAGGTTATTGTCCAGGCTTCCATCCTGTCCAGATTGGATTATGCCAATTCGCTCTACTTGGGATCTAATAAGGCGGAAATTGTAAGATTGCAAAGGGTTCAAAACGCTGCGGCAAGAACTCTATTGGGTCTGCCCAGGACATGCTCTACTACTAGTGCTATCCGTCGGTTACATTGGCTGCCTGTGGCCAAACGTATAGAGATTAAGGTCCTTTGCATGTCTTTCAAAATTTTAAATCTCTCCTCTCCAGGCATCTTGGCCAACTTGCTTACACCTTATACACCCTCCCGCCAACTTCGGTCAATGGGGCAGCATTTGGCAGTGGTCCCGCGGGTGAGGAGGGTTCGCGCTGGTAGACGTTCCTTCTGCATATTGGCAGCCAAACTCTGGAACGCACTCCCCATCGGCATTCGCAGCATGAACAATTACCAGGCATTCCGTAAGGCAATCAAAACTCACCTTTTCCCTCCATTGTAGGCTGCTTTTGCTGTCTATAGTTTGGCAGTTTTCTGCTATCAGCGCTGGGACGCCCCTTTGCTGGGGCAGCTGTGCGCTATATAAAACGGCATAACATAACATTAGTTATAGATTCCTTACCTTAGAATTACCCCCAGGCATCAGACTGGATCCGGAGAATTTTTTTCAGCAATACCCCTGAGCATCTGTAGGTGGCGTCGGTCGACTCTGCGTACACCCTCGGCATCATGGTCGCCGGGATGACGTTGCAGTGCATACTTAGACGCCGCCCCTGCGCATTGACATCAGTTCGTACACGACTTTCCATGCCAGAAGAGCAGAGCCATGCAAGACACTGACCACTGGTGCACATAACTAGGGCCCTGGAAGGGAGTCCCTATCCCTAGAAGTCAGTTTGCAGAACGGGGAGGATGGTGGGGCGGTAAGGAATCTATAACTAACATATGTCTCTTACAGATACGTCGTACCGAAGGTAAGTAACTTGTTCATCCGAAAGAGACAGTTATAGATTCCTTTCCTTAGAATAGATACCCCAGCAATACCAACCCCGGAGGAGGGACTGCGAACCAAGTTCACACTAGAAAGTCCTGGAGGACAGAAGGGTAAAGTAGCCGTCCCTCCGGACTTGACTATCCAGGCAGTAATGTCTGGTGAACCTGTGCATAGAAGCCCATGTGGCCACCTGGCAGATTTTGAGGAGTGTGAGACCACGCAACAAAGCAGTAGTTGCTGCCGTAGCTCTAGTGGAATGAGCTGGCGGCCCCACTGGAGGCTCCTTTTTAGCTAAAGCTAAACAAATCTTGACACAAAGGACGACCCATCGGGAGATGGTACGCTTTTGCACAGCCACCTTTCTTGGCACCCACATAGCCAACGAAGAGTTGATCGTCCACTCGGAAATCTTTTGTGCGGTCAAGGTAGAAAGACAGCGCACGTTTCGGGTCCTGACGATGGAGTCTCTCCTCCTCCTTGGAAGGGTGCGGAGGCTGGAAAAGGTGGGCAGAGTAATAGTCTGTCCAATGTGAAAAGGAGTGACAATTTTAGGCAGGAACGAGGGACTCGTTCGAAGCACCACTTTGTCCGGATGGACCAAGAAGAAAGGGGCTTAGAAGAAAGACCCTGAAGCTCACTCACTCTGCGAGCAGAGGTGATGGCAACAAGAAAGCCAGTATTAAGAGCGAGAAGCCTAACAGGACAGTTATGAAGGGAGCGCACACAAGGTAAGTCAAAACAAGGTTCAAGTCCCACTGAGGCATTATGAAAAGAGATGGAGGAAAGAGATGAAAAATGCCTTTTAAGAACCTACTTACAATAGGGGACTTGGACAAAGACAGCTGATCTGGTAGCCGAAGAAAAGCAGAAATGGCTGCCAGGTAGCCTTTAAGATTGCCCAGAGAGGAGCCCTGCTGGTTCAAAGAGAGAAGGAACAAAAGAACCTCAGAAAGAGGGGCAGAAAGGAGATCCACAGCCTTCGCTGTGCACCATGCCACAAACTTGCTCCATCGACAGGTGTATACCGTCTTAGTGGAGGGACGCCTGGCTGCCAAGATGACAGACTTCGGGAGGAAGGTCAAAAGCTGTCAACTGTCGCCGCTCAAGCTCCACGCAAGGAGGGGGAGGCTGGACAGGTTCGGGTGGAGAACCGTTCCCTGCTGCTGTGACAGAAGATCCTCCCGAAGGGGCAGTTTGAACGGAGGATCGATAGCCATGGTCAGGAGCTCGGGGTACCAGACTCTTCGTGCCCAGTCGGGTGCCACAAGGATGACTCGGGCCCGGTCGTGCATTGATCTTCAGCACTCGGGGCAGAAGTGGTACAGGCGGAAAGGCATACAGGAGGCCGCAACTCCACTTGCGACGAAAAGTGTCGCAGAGCGAGTGCCGCCTTGGAAACTCCAACGCGCAAAACTGCTGACATTGCGTGTTCTCTTCGGTGGGAAACGCATCTAACCAAGGCTCTCCCCACTGCTGAAAGAGACCTTGCACCACCCTCTGAGTGAAGACGCCATTCATAATCCACCAGACACTGACGGCTGAGTTCGTCCACTCTGGCGTTCAGAGAACCTGCCAGGTGTTGAACCACCAGGGTCAAGCCCTGATGTTCCAGCCATGTCTAAAGGTAAAGGGCTCTTGACAAAGGGTCCACAATCCCACCCTGCCCTGTTTGTTGCAGTACCACATGGCAGGGGTGTTGTCTGTGAACAACTGCACTGCCTTCCCCTTGAGGGAGGGAAGGAAGGAATGCCTCCAGTGCCAAGCGAATCGCCCGGAGCTCCAACAGACTCCTCTGATCTCTGCCTCTCCCAAGTGGCCGCCCTATCCCATGAGTGATGCATCGGTCACCACCGTGAGTTCTGGATGGGGAAGGGAGAGGGATCTGCCTCTGACCCAATCTTGGTTCGTTAACCACCACTGCAGTTGTTGTGCAGTTCCTTCCGAGATCTGGATGTAGTCGGAAAGATTTTCCTGATGCTCCGTCCACTGGAACTTCAGGTCCCAGTGCACAGCCCGCATATGCCATCTGGCATGATCCACCAGCAGGAGGCCATGAGGCCCAGTAGCCTCAGGGTCATTCTCACCGAAATCCAGGATAGAGGCTGGAACATCGGTATCATAGCCCGAATATCTCGGACTCGCTGCTCTGGAGGATAGGCACGAAATTGCACTGTGTCCAGAACAGCTCCGATGAAAGGGAGCGACTGAGAGGGAGTCAGGTGTGACTTCGGCACGTTGATGGTGAACCCCAGCGACTGCAGGAGGTCCGCCGTAGTCTGGAGGTGGGAGACGACAGCCTGGGGTGAACCCGCCTTCAACAGCCAGTCATTGAGATAGGGGAAGACTGGAACCCCTGATCTGCGCAGATGAGCTGCGGCCACCGCCATCATTTTCGTGAACACACGAGGGGCACTGGTAAGGCCGAAGGGGAGCACGGTTAACTGAAAATGCTCGTAGCCTACCGTAAACCGCAGGTAACTTCTGTGGGCTGGCTGTACGGGGATGTGAAAATAAGCGTCTCCAGGGTCGAGGGCAGAGAGGACCTCAGCCAAGGTTAGCATTTTGAACTTCTCCTTCCGGAGGAAGCAGTTGAGGGCCCTGAGGTCTAAGATAGGACGCAGGCCTTTGTCCTTCTTGGGCACCAGAAAGTAGCGGGAATAGCAACCACAACCTACTTCTGGCGCCGGGACCCTCTCGATAGCTCCCTTGACCTAGAGAGCTGAGACTTCCTGGCAGAGAAGCGCTAAGTGATCCTCCGACATGCGATCGAAAGATGGTGGCATGGAGGGAGGGTTGTTCTCGAAGGGGAGGGAGTAGCCCCTTCGGACTATCTGCAAAACCCACCTGTCTGACGTGATGGATTGCCAGTGGGGGAGGTGATGGCGAATCCAAGGAGGGTGAACAGGCCTGACCGCTGGGTCCCACGTCCGCGGCCACGCACAGGCTGGGCAGCTTGCATGGGCCAGTGGCTGGACTGGGTCGGACGTGGTGGGGTGCCCCTTCGGTAGCCACGAAAGGCAGACTGTGGTGGACGGGAGGACACAGCTATGCCCAAGGATCTGGCCGTAGCCCGAGAATCCTTAAAGCGCTCGAGCGCAGAGTCTGGCTTGTCACCAAAAAGGCGACGGTCGTCGAAGGGCATGTCCAGCAAGGTTGACTGGGCATCCCCCGAAAAACCAGACGTCCTCAACCAGGCATAGCGCTGAAGGGCTACCGACGTGGCAATCGTTCTGCCTAGAGAGTCTGCGATATCCAGTCCACAGCAGATTGTGAATTTTGCTGTCTCTCCCCCATCCGCCACTGCCTGGGAGAGAATGGCCCGGGCCTCCTCCGGGCACGGAGGCAGCACTTGCGCAACCGTATCCCAGACTGTATGGGTATAGCGGCCCAAGAGGCATGGGGTATTCATAGCCCGCAGAGCCAAGCTGGAGGAAGAGAACATGCTCTTCCCAAGATGATCCAGCTTCTTGGATTCCCTATCCGGGGGTGCGGAAGGGAATGCACCCTTGGAAGAAGAGGCTTGGCCCACCAAGCTCTCGGGGGAAGGGTGTTGGGAGAGGAAAATGGGATCACCCGGAGCGGCAGGCAACCGTCCATTCCACAGGAGCCCCTCTGCTGAGCTTGGATCAAGTGCCCAGAAGGACATCTGTGAGGGCTTCATTGAAGGGCAAGAGGGGTTCAGAGGAAGTTGCCGCTGGTTGAAGCACCTCGGTCAGGAGGTTAGTCCTGACTGCCACTGTAGGGAGCTCCAGGCCTAAAGCCTCGGCTGCCCTACGCACCATCACTGCATAGGACGCTCTCTCCTCCGTAGCCACGGTAGGGGGAGAAAGCATGCCAAGGTCTGGTGAGGTATCCAGACCACTGGCGTCACCCAATTCCTCTCTCAAGTCCGCTTCTTCCAGCTGGTCTGTAAAGGGTCCAGCGACCCCTCCCAGTCCTCATCGCCACCCTTAGGGCTATAGGGAACACCTGTGATGAACAAGGGAACAAAAGTACCCTCCGGCGTCGGATTCGATGTCGATCCGGCTCCATCTTGGGGAGGGGGACTGCGTCAGCCGGGGGCACGGCCGGCACCGGGGGAGTCGTCGCCGGGATTGGCGCCGGGGAAGGTCGAGTAAGGTCGACCGGTGATGATCCGGATCCAGGCCTGGATCCATGGGGACGCTGCGGCGCCGGGGCCGGAGGCGGCATCGAAGGCCCAGGGCCCCAAACCGGCTCCGCGGGGCCCGAAGGCACACCAGCGGAGTCGGGCAGCCCAAATACACGGTGGAGGGCTTCATAGAGTGTGCGAAGATGGGCAGGGGACGCTTTGTCTCCCGGAAACCGGGGGAAGCGCGGAGTCGTCCCTTAGTCAGGCCCAGAGACGAAGCATTAGAGCGACAACGCTCCGGGTCCCGCGCCATGTCAGCCGACCAACGGGGAGAAGGCGAAGAGTGACGGTGCTTCTTCGCCGTCTTCTTTTGCTTCGACTTACCCGGGGAATAGGAAGACTTGGACGAGGTGTGGTGGCTCCGTGACCGGTCTCGAGACCTTCCCCTCGAGCGAGACCAGGAGTGATGCGGAGCCGACTGCCGGGCCTCCAAAAGCTTTCGGGACCGCTCCCGCAAAGACTTCGGATTCATGACCCGACAGTCGGAGCACGATTTCGGGTCGTGGTCGCGCTCCGGGCACCGGAGGCACACGAGGTGTGGATCCGTCACGGACATCAGCTTGTGACAGGAGTCACAAGGCTTGAATCTGGTCCGACGATGGGACATCCCTCGAGCACCAGTAGTGGAAACCTCGAAAAAAGACGTCGACAAAAGTAAAAAAAAGTCTATTCAAAAAATGACTACGTGGCAAGCTCTCTCTGGATCTGCGCTAGGCTTGCGCGGAAAAAGAAAGAGCTGATGTCAGTGCGCAGGAGCGGCGTCTAAGTAGGCACCGCGACATCATCCCGGCAACCACGACGCCAGACGCGGAGTCGACCAACGCCACCTACCGATGCGCAGGGGTATTGCTGAAGAAAAATTCTCCGGATCCAGTCTGACGCCTCAAGGTAATTCTAAGGTAAGGAATCTATAACTAATAGTCTCTTTCAGATATGTGATGCACGAGGTCAAGAAAGGACAAGCAGTTAACACTGGAGGAACATGAGGTAAATGGGAAGCGAGAAATCATTATTACACGTGACTGACCTTCTACACAATTGGCAAAACGGTATAAGTAAGAAGCAGAAGATAAAGATGGAGTGACAATACAGTTAGGCAAAATGAACGGGAAGGAGAATACCTAAGAGGGCAGAAAGAAGATTTCGAGTATAGAATTAGGATACATAAGATATAGAGTAAGAGTGAGAGAAAAGGCAGAATAAGGTAGATAACAGTTGTATATGAGTAACAGGAGACTGGTGAGGGAGGGAGAAGGTAGGCAGATATTGAGCGGAGAGCACGTTTTACATGATTAAAAGGTGTTAGGATGCTAACACTATAGTAAGAGATAATTCACCGTCAGTTTAGATGTTCAGATTTTTAATTTCAAATGGAAACAAAGAAAACATTACTTACCTTCTGTAGTGCTCTTTCTGGTGGATACTCTATTTATCTGCATTCTTCACCTTTAGAATGTCCCATGCTGCTAGACTGAATCAGTAATAGTGCCCCTGCAAACCGTAAGGTGGCGCTGTATGGCTTTTCACAGGATCCTTCCCTCACAGTGACGAAGAGCATAAAAGACATGTTGGTGACGGTGCACTGATCTCTAATTGGGGACCTTTTTAGAAGTAAAAGGAGACCCTATCAAAGAACCAGGAGGTAGGAGGGCTGTCAGGAATCTCCATTAAAGTACAGTATCTACCAGAAAGAGCGTTAAGGAAGGCGAGTAACTTCTTCTAGTCTAATCGCAGATACCTTACCTTTAGAATAGATACCAAAGCAGTAACACCCAAAGGTGTAGGGTCTGTGGAGTAGACTCAAATCAAAAAGTCCTGCAGAGCCGAGCGGGCAAAGTGTCCTTTGAGACAGACATGGCTGTCAAGAAAGTAGTGCTCCTAGGCCCACGTTGCAACCTGGCATATGTTACGGACATGCATTCCTCACATTAATGCTGTCGTACCAGCTTTGCAAAAAAAGAAAGGTGATGGGTAGAAAGCTTGAATTAATCTCATACCTTGCCAGGCAAGTTCTTCCTTGAACCAGAAAACAAGCAACCGAGGATCGGTTTTTACCCTTGTTATTGGTTCTTCAGTTGGGTAAAGCTTGGTTCCAATGGCACAGTGAGCTCGGGACCCACGTCTGGGCATACGCAGCACACTTAGGACGTCAAATGCAAAAACAACAAGGTGATTGATGAATGGGATGCTTGAATTAATCTCAGCAACTGGCAATCGCTAGGGCCGCATCCCAATCCATCGTTTTTTGCCCACCATTGCTATCTCAGATTGGATTCAGCCATATGCAAATAAGTCTTGACCTTGTTCCTCATTAAAATAGTCCAGCCCGAAATGCCACGCCAGGTCCTCCTTTAACCAGAACACAAGCAACCCAGGACCAGTTAAGCTCTAGTTATGGGCTCTTCAGCTAGGTATAGCTTGGTTCCAGAGGCACAGTGAGCCCGGACCCATGTGTGGGCATACCTGGCACACTTAAAGCTTCAAAGGCAAAAACAACAAGGTGATGGATAGAAGGCTTGAATTAATCTCAGCCACTAGTAATTGCTCGGGCCGCATCCCAATCCATTGTTTTTCACCCACCTTGACACGTCAGCTTGGACCCAGGCCTTTTGCAAATCAGTCTTGACCCTGTTCCTCAAGGAACAGTCCAGCCCAAAGTGCAACAGGTATGCCCAGACGTGGGTCCCATGCTCAATGTGCCACTGGAATCAAGCTATACCTGGCTGATGAGCTCATAATAAGGCGAAACCGGACCTGGGTTACTTGTTTTCTGGTTCAGGGAGGACCTGGCCTGGCAGCTCGCGCTGAACTTTTCTGATAGGGGCAGAGTCACGACTGATTTGCATATGGCTGGGTCCAAACTGAGGTGGCATGGTGGGTGGAAAACGATGGACTGGAATGCGGCCCAAGCGATTTCCAGTGGCTGAGATTAATTAAGGCATTCCATCCATCACCATGTTGTTGCAGTTGCCCCCCTAAGTATGCCAGGTATGCCCACACATGGGTTCAACGGGTATGCCCAGATGTGGGTCCCATGCTCACTGTGCCACTGGAATAAAGCTACACCTGGCTGATGAGCCCATAATAAGGGCAAAACCAATCCTGGTTTGTTTGTTTTCCGGTTCAGGAAGGACCTGGTCTGGCAGAGCTCCAGAAGGTTGATGGGAGTCAGGATTCCGACGGAGACCAGAGGACTCAGATCTCCACCACCCAAAGATGGCTGCCCCATTCCAGGAGTGACACATCTGTCACCACTGTGAGATCTGGTTTGGAAATGGACAGGGGTCTGCTGCTGACCCAATCGCAGTTTAACTGCCACTGCAGATCTTTTGCAGTCCCGTCGGAGATTTGGACCATGTTGGAGAGATTCCCATGATGCTGGCCCTACTGGAACTTCAAGGTGCTCCAAAAAAAGGGGGATGACGGCGCAGTGAAAGTGACTAAGTGCAGAAAGTGCATACGTGCTATGTACAGAAATATATACATGTGGGTGATAGGGATAATAGAGTGTTAGAGATCTACCCCCGCTAAGCGAATGTTGATAGCCACCATCAGTTTCTTGAAAAACAGTCCACATATGTTTTTGTCGACGTTTCGACCCCTGGACTTAGATTATTTGAAACTGGGTCATCATCAGGACGCAGAAATATATAGGAGACACCAACTGATTGGGGCAATTAGTCCACCAGTCAAGAGAATCTTTAAACATCAGTCTTCAACAGTTTTCAAAATAGGTATTCATACATGCTATTTTAGATAAGTATGGCCGGGCCGGGCCTCCTCCGGAACCATGGGCAGCATCTGCGCAACTGAATCCCATAGAGCATGGGAGTAACAGCCCAAAAGGTACGTGGGGTTCATAGGAATAGGGCTCAGGCTACGGCCTGAAAGGCATGGCTCCAGTCAACGTTGGAGCCGGCGTTGGGTGACGCCCCTCCAGCTCTGTGTCTGAGTCGGGAATGAGAATGGAGCGTCATAGGGACAGGCACTGGAAAAAGTCGAGATGATACGAGACCGGTGCCAGTCCAGATCTATCTGTGGATCCAAGGGGCCCGACTGGTGCCAGGGGCGGATCCGCCGGCGGAAAACCAGTAGGGGCCCCTCCCAAACCCACAGGGTCCAAAGGTGCATGGGCCACTCAAATATGAGAAGCATAGCCTCATAAAACTACTTTAGTTGAGCGGGGGTTGCTTTGGCTCTCAGAAATTCAGGGAGGTTTGGAGTCCCCCAGATGCAGGCTCAACCACGTTCTAGTGTCTAAATCCTTATACAAAAACAGTTTTTTATTATAAATTGGAGTCATATTTCTTGAGCGTTTTGTCGATTTCTTCTTCAATTGTTTTGGTGCTGGTTAAACTTGTTCCTCTGTATAAGCCTTGCTGCTCAGTGCCACAGCTACCCAGGGTTGAGCTGAGAGTTTTACAGACGAAACCTACTGGACCTAAAAGGGTTGGTAAGTGTACTACAAGGTGAGGTCGCACAACCACACCATATAATACAGCCCATTTCCTCACAGTAAGGGTATAGGGTGGTAATGGTGTTTTTAGGGTTTAAGGGCGGGTAAGGGAATAGGATGGTAAAGTTACAAAAAGGTGGGGTTTTGAGAGGGGTGGGGGAGAGGGGGGGCAGGGGAGTCCTCCCAAACCAATAAAATCTGACACTGTACCTGGAAGACAAGTGCTGACTGAAGTGTTACTAAAACAATAGTGAAGCCCTCTTTTTGTAAGACAGCACCCAGAAATGTTCAAGAACTATGTAGAAAATGGGGAAAAAAATTGAAAATCAATTCCATCCCATTTTTTTGTTTAATGAATTGCCATGAATAGCTCATAGTATCATAAAGGAGACATCATAGATGGATTATCAATTGGTGTGTTTTTAAAAATCTTGCAGTGTTTTTACATTTGATTATGTGGAAAAGAAATTGATATTAATGCCGCCCACAATCACAGAATGTTGAGCCGATGCAGAGACTCAAACCTGGTTTCCCCAGTTTCAAAGACAGTAGCTCTAGCCATGAAGCACATCCTCTGCACATATGACTGACTTACAAAGGAAAGCATGTACCGAATCAAGATATTCTTTGATCACACAAGGCAATTATTAGGTAACATCTGAGACATCAAACCGTACATTCCTTATCTTAGAATATTCCCCGGCATCATACTGGATCCGGAAATCTTTTGAGCAGTATCCCTGGGCGTCAGGAGGGGGCGTCGTTCGTCTCTGCATCTGCGTCGTCCATGCCAGAAGAGACGTTTGTGGTACCTATATAGGCGTTGTAGGAAGCTGGCTTTCTATATAGTGTACCAAATGAGGTACACTGTGCAAAAGTGCAGGAGACTCTTATTGGTTTACAGGGGCTTGCTTTTCAATCCCCAAGTGCTCCATTTCACGGTAGTGTGGGCGAGCAGCTTATGCTTATAAGAGGGTAGTGTAAATCATTTGTTGTACACACAGTCAATAAATGAGACATACACTGAAGAAGAAAATCTGACACCAATTTAACAGATTTTTATATAATTTTAGTCACAACGATCGATATCAGGTAAGTACTTTCGGAGTTATGAATTTTTACAGTAAACAAAAATACCTGAATAACCGTTTTGAGGCATGAGCCTTGAACGTGGTAATATTATCCTGTGGGAGAAACATACACTTCATACATATACTTGCAAACGATTTCAGAAGGAGCCTTTCAGGATCTAAGGTGCTTGGGGGACAAGATCTAAAGAACCACCAGCAGTTTGCGTTTACCTGCCCTGGGGTGTCCGGATGCAGAGGTGCTGGTCGCGATGGTAGCCTTGCGCACTACACGCTAAACTCAATGGAAGGGGTACCTGTAGGAAAGAGGCTACAAGTGGGGACTTGAGGACAAGCCCGGCAGAACCCAATGGGGGCTTGGCTCATGAGGGTCTCTGGGAGCTCAGGAGCACAGTCTGTCTCTGGGGCTGGGGTTCACAGGGGTTTTGTCCAGCACGTTGCAGGAGTCAGAGGCTCTCACAGTTCTTGGGTGACCTGGAGAGAGGAAGAAAACAGGGGAGCAGGGCTACTCTTGATGAAGCCCTTGTGAATCCTGAAGTCCCTCGTCGGTAGGTCGGTGTCCGGGTCTGGGATGGACACGCAACAAACCTTGGTTGCTGCAAATGCTCCGGTACCCAGGTTATTGGTGCTGGGTGGTTCCTGGAGGTCCTGGTGTCTCCAAACTCAACAGGGAGATGAATCTGACTGCCTAGAGCACGAAGACCTCTTCCTGGAGTGCTGCTCCCTCAGGGAGCCCGATGGCTAGCAGCACGGTGGTCCGGGCAGATGCATGTCGGTGCCTGCAGCTGCAGGGGGCTGGCTCCTCCACCCAAGGGAGATGCTGAATGGTTGTCGAAGGGCTGGGCAGTCCTCCAAGCATTCGAGAGGGTGCATAGCTTTTGGACGAGATGGGTCTTAGCAACTGTTCAGGTTCCAGCAGTTAGGCAGGGTTTTGCGCCAAGTTTGTGTTCAGTCCTCAGTTCTCGCAGTGACTGCTCTTCTTTTATCCTCTTCAGTTCCCAATTAGTCGAATTTAAGTTCCTGGTGTCAGGGGGACGCCTAAATACTGAATTTAGGGGTGTTTAGGGGAGTGTAGGGTAGTAGCCAGTGGGTTACTTCCCACTGGGGTGACTACATATTCCTGACCCAGAGTTCCTAGTTTCACCAAAAACAAGATGGCAAAACCCTTCCTCAATTAATTTTTACCCCTACTCTGGTGCCAAATGGGGAAGCCAGGGTCGCATAGCAAAGGCGGCAGAGGCTTTGAAGCCTCTCACCCTGATATGCTACATCACTAGCCATCCTGCTGGAGGTGTAAACACCTTCCTCCGGAGCAGGCATTGTTTCTGGCCTCTGAGAGCACAGGCTTTCTACTCCAGGGGGTCAGAAACCTGTCTGTGGTTGCAGGCTGGGCGAGATCAGCCAGCACACAAGAGGACAAGTAGGTTTTTAGGAGGCACCTCTATGGTGCCATCTGGGTGAATATCTTCATAAATCCGATACTGGCATCAGTACGGATTTATTAAGACAAGGTGTTTGACTACAAACACCATAGGTTTAAGTGAAGCCATAATGTAGATGGGTAACTCGTAAAGACCAGTCCCCAGTACATGCTTTTAAGATGGCTTCCCTGATCAATTGTAATATCTAGTAATCGAACTAGACATCACAGGAGCATATCTGCTCATGTAGATATGACCTCACAGATAATATAGTGCACCCTGCCTTAGGGCTCCAATGCCTGCTGTAGGCATTGGCGTCCGCGGAGGGTGTCAAGGGGGCCCCCCCTCCCCCCGATCACTCAGGGCAGTGGGGACACTAGTGGCACAGACAGTGAAGCATAATACTACGGCTGACGCCCGACCGTAGTGTTACGCTGCACTAGTCTAGTTACGGGTGGCGGCAGTGCCATTGGCCAAAAACAGTCCGGACGCAGGCAGCTACTGAGTGGCAGTAATAGCCTCACTGTCATTGGTAGCTGAGAGCTATGCTACCAGTGATACTCTCAGTAGCGTAGCACTCAGCTAACAACGGCAGTCCGTGGTCCGCCATTGCAGTCCTGCAGGCAGCACTGCCATTGGTAGCTGAGCACAACCAATGATAGCCGCCTAACCGTGACGTGACTCCCGAGTTGGACCAATCATGGTCCGACCTGCCCCAGCCCCCAGCATAGTGCGCACTGCACAGGCTCGAATCAGAAAGACAGAGATCAAGAGAGAAGCAGCGTCTGTGTTGTGTGCAGTGCTGCAGCAAAGGCCCCTGTTCACGACATGCTCTGGCTCCTAAGCGCTTTTTGGCCCCG
Organism: Calotriton arnoldi; assembly: GCA_963921515.1. Classification (NCBI taxonomy): domain Eukaryota; kingdom Metazoa; phylum Chordata; class Amphibia; order Caudata; family Salamandridae; genus Calotriton; species Calotriton arnoldi. The sequence goes on along the minus strand of CAWUFW010020431.1, from coordinate 40,201 downwards.
ACAAACCAGCTGCATTCAATCCTCCTGGCAGCTGTATGTCATAGTTTGTTGCCTCAGGCATTTGTTGGGCTTGGGCAGTTATAGAAAAACAGGGGAAAGAAAAAAAAACAGTGCGAGAGGAAGGAAAACGCATTAGAAAACAAGGCAAAGGTAGGAGAAAGCACTCAGAAAAATGGGAGAGGAAGGAGAAAGCAGTAAAAAAGAATGCAAAAGCAGGAGAAAGCACTCAGAAAAAATGGGGTTGTGGAAGGAGAGAGCAGAACAAAAACGAGGGAAAAGCATGAGAAAGCACTTAGAAAAACGAGGGGTGCGAAAGGAGAGAGAAGAAACAAACAAGGCAAAAGCATGAGAAAGCACTCCGAAAACTAGGCGACAGGAAGGAGAAAGCAGTAAAAACGAGGCAAAGGCAGGAGAAAGCAGCGGGTTTCTATTTTGTGTCCCCATGCAGGTTATAAGATTCTCTGGTTTGGTTATACCTGGTGATGTGGGATTATATCTCGTGAATGATGTGGATGCCATCCAGTGCCAAGGAAAGTGCTGTGGGTTTATAGCTGGTGCTGTGGCAAGCGTTTTGGGTGCAATCTAGTGCTGCTGTGGCAACTGCTGTGCGTGCAGTCTGATATATATATACATTTGCTAAACCACACATTTATTTCCATCAGTCCAGCAAGCAATTCTCATTGCTCTCACATTACCAGTGACCACTTGCAGAGTGGAAAGATGTTTCAGCACAATGAGAAGGGTGACAACCTGGTTGAGATCGACAATGGCAGATGATTGCTTATCAGGTTTGTGCATGATAAGCATACATCAAGCAAAAATTTATGAAAACAAACAACAGCTGATTAAGAAAGTAATTGATAAATTTGCATAAGACTACGGATGTTTGCAGTTCCTTTTTCAAGATCACTAACCAGTGAATAAAAACTGTATAAAACTAGTCATTGATAATGCGATTGTTAAATTTCAGGAAGAGTGTAGATGTTTGCAGTTCCTAACCTGCCACAGTTATCCAGGTTAAGTTTATATGTTTTATTTTCCAATTTGGATGAGAACAGTTATTTTATTTAAGTTAATATATTTGATTTCATTTAGTTTAATACATATTTTAATTGTCATTTGTTTGTGCAGGTTAACACCAAATGCAGATTCCACATGTTTTTTTAATTTATAATTCAGTTCTAGTGCCTTGATCATGTGTGTATGAATAATGTAGTGCATTCAACAGTAGTAACATAAAAGCAGATAAGAAATTGCTAATCAGACAATAGCAGCTTGATCATTCTATTAAGCTTTGGCATCAGGTTTCTCAACCCTTTGCATGCCAGAGCTTTTTCACCTTTGGCCAGGAGCCGTTCCTGCCTGCAACTCTGCTTTTTTCTTTGCCAACTACTAGAAGGTGTGATATCTATCAAAGGCCACAAAAGAAAGAGATGGCTGTGGCACAAACCTATGGAGTAAGGGAACATATGCCGCCTGCTTCCTGTGCGTCAGTGTTTCTTGTGCCCCACCTGGCACACATGTCGGAGGATGGATGACGTTAAATTTGGTCCCGGAAAACTTTCTGCGGACGCTCATGGCTGTAGGGGTGACTTACATATAGTATATGCAGTGTCTGTGGGCATGGCACACAAGAAGTGTGCCATGTCATGTCTTCAGAAGGGCTTGCGCCCTTTCACATATCCTGCAGTGGCAATCTGCATGTAGTTTTTATGCTGCAGCCCACAGGGACCCACTTTAGTACCTATAGCCTGGGTACCATAGGTAGCATTTAACAAGGACCTTCAAGGGTGCTAAAGTCCTTGCCAATTGCTTTACAATTGAATAGGTGTTTGTTATAGGGAAAGAACACTGGCACTTGAGCCTGGTTAGCAGGCTTCAGTGCACTGTCAAAGTAAAAAAAAACAGCATCTAGTAGTTCAAATGGGGGCAATAAAGGGGGGGGGCAATACAGTGGGGGGGCATCTGCAAAGGAGTACAGCTTCCTACAGATGCTACCCCAGTACGCTGATGTCAGCTCTTTGCTTTCGGCACTAGATACCGTTGAATCGGTCTGAGCTACCTTCAGTCAGATTATGGCTGGCTTTTTTGCTGACTTTCATCGATTATTTTTTAGAGATCTCTCTCCTGGTGTGAGAATGTCACCCAAGAAACCGGCTGGTTTCCAGCCATGTGACCCCTGTCACAGACAGATATCAGTAACAGACCCCCACTTAGTATGTTTGTGGTGCTTGGAGCATGAGCACAACGCCAAGACCTGTGAAGACTGCCTCACCATGCATCCGAAGGTGCTGAGGGAGCGATCCCTCAAGCTCCTCGACGGCAGATGTCAGACGACCCAGCAAAGCTCAAGATCCCAATTGCGCGGAAGGTCCCAGAATAGTTCACGGAGCTGCACCCGGCGATCGCCGTCACTAAAAATCCAAGAAGTTACCTCATATTTGAGCGGCCCCCCCTCCGGAGTGCCTTCGGGCCCCACGAGTGCGGGAGGATTCCCCACTGGATTTCACCAGCAGGTTCGCCCTCAGCACCAGTTGGGACCCATGGATCCCTTGCTGGATCCAGAGTGACGCCGCCGGCGAGACCGAGACTTTCCTCAGTGCCCGCTCCAGTGCCAGCTCCTCTGGTGCGCCAAAGCCCTACAGCTGCGCCATCCTCATCCTCATTCCAGACTCAGACACAGAGCTGGATGGTCATCATCCAGAGGAGGGAGCCTCTTTTGCTATGGTGGTACATAGGGCGGCTGAGGTCTTGGACCTTCAGCTGAGCTCAGTGGCTGTCAAGACAGAGGTGCTTCAGCTGGTGGCCTCCCCATTCAAATCCCTACTCATATTTAATGAAGCCCTTACTGACGTCCTACTCGGGGACTGGTCCAAGCCCTGCACAGGGGCTCCTGCACATAGGACAATTGCCCGCCGCCATCGGGGACCCCAGTTTCCTTACACAGCATCCCACCCAAGAGAACTTAGTGGTCTTATTTTAATAGGAGCTTTGGAAGAAGAATATAGGTGATGTATAAACACTGAATACACCATAACTCTCACATCTTAGTTTAGCATATACACAAAGGGTGTGCACTATCTTTGATATTTCTCCCCTGCCCCCACAATCATTTGACTGATTCCTATGATGGTAACACAAGGAATAATCCTTATGCTGAAATGTTAACACGTGGTTTTTTGTTATAAAAGAATGAGATGTTGTAACGTGTTCCCCAAGCCATATATACGGCCTGACGATGTCCTTTAATGTTGAATCACAAACTATTATACTGAGCAACATGGGCTTCAGCACTATGATTTAGTACGGCATATGTATATTATGCATGGGTTTCCACCACCTAGATGCAATTAATGCTGTTGTAATAGAATGATCACCAATGGGTGTAATCACTATGTTTGGTCAGACAATGTGATATGGGTACGCAGTACCCCACTATATTGACTCTCCACTTCTGTACTTTATTTTAGTCCTGAGGAAGTTGCGGGATATTTCCCTGTAAGCGACGAAACACGTGTTGCTTGTGAGGCTAAAAGATTTCAACAAGTGAACAAGGATACACAAAGAAGAAAACAACTGTTAATTTCCGAACTTTTATTGACAATACTTGTTAGCGTGTGCTTGAGGACAAACTGTTTAGTGGTCCAAGCCTTCAATTCTAGGATCAACCCAGGCGCGTTCCCTACCAATCCACCGGACAGGGAATCCAAAAGGCTGGATACCTGTGGAAAGAGAATGTTCTCTTCCGCCAGCCTTATTCTGTGGTCGGTGAACACCACGTGCCTTTTGGGACTATATTCCCATACAATTTGAGAATCAGTTGCGGAAGTGCTGCACATGGTCTCGGAGGAGGCCAGAACCATACTCTCCTGAGCTGTTGCTGACTGGAGAGGCGCAGCAAAGTTCACCACACGATGTAGACTCAACACCACAGACTCGCTGGGTAGAGCAATTCATCGTCGGTGGCCCTGCAGTGCTACGCCTAGCTGAGAACAACTGGTTTTTCAGGGGATGTCCAAGCCTTGCTTATGGACATGCCCTTTGATGGCTCTCATCTTTTTGGAGAGAAGGCTGACTCAGCACTGGAACACTTTAAGGATGGCAGAGCTATGGCCAGGTCATTGGGCTTCTATGGCCCCCCATCAAACAGTCTGCCTTTCATGGCCATGGAAGGGTTTTCCAACCACGTCCATACCCTCCCAGCTACTACGGCCAACATGCTTCCAAGTCTTTTCCTGGCTGATGACACAGGTCCCATAAACCACGTGGGACAGGTAGCCAGAGGTTGGGGCAGTCCAGCACCCCTGACAGGCAGCCGCAGCCTCCAAACCCCTGTAGTTTGCCCTCTGGCCATCATAGGCCTCCCGTAGAAGGCAGGATATGCCATTGCCTGCACCACTGGCAGTCAGAAATATATGACCGTTGGGTTTTGCAATTAGTCCAAAGGAGCTACTCCCTCTTCTTTGTGACTACCACTCCACCCAATGCACCCAATTACGACCAGCTCAGAGGACCACCTCTCCTTGCTCCGTTAAGACGTGCTAGCTCTCTTGGCCAAGAGAGCCACTGAGAGGGTGCATGCATAAGAAGTAGGTTGTGGTTGCGATTCCCGCTGGTGCCCAAGAAGGACAGAGGCCTTCTTCCTATCCTAGACCTGCACCTTCTCAAACTCTTCTTGAAAAAGGAGAATCTGTAGATGCTCGCACAGGTTCTGTCTGCCCTGAACCTGGGAGACTCTATGGTAGTGTTGGACATGCAGGTTGCATACTTCCACATCCCTGTCCTGCCTGCCCACAGATGTTACCTGCGGTTCATGGTGGGCCAAGAGCACTTTCACTTTGCTGTGCTCCCCTTCAGCCATACCATCGGCCCTAGGGTGTTTACAAAAGTGATGGCGGAGGTTGCAGCTCATCTGCGGAGGTTGGGGTTTCTAGTCTTCTTCTACCTCGACCATTGGCTGTTGAAGGTGGGCTCGCGCCAGGCAGTCCTCTCCTACTTCCACACTACGGCAAACCTTTTGCACTCACAGGGGTTCATTATCAACATGCCGAAGTCACACCTGACTCCCTTTCATCTGAGCAGTCCTAGGTTTGAGCCTATCCTCCTGAGTGGCTAGTCCAGGATATTCAGGCTATGATACTGATGTCACATCCTCTATCCTGAATTTCAGTTAGAATGACCCTGAGGTTGTTGGGCCTCATGGCCTCCTGCATCCTGCTTGTGACACATGCCCATTGGCATATGCAGGCTCTGCAGTGGAACCTGAAGTCTCAGGGGGCACAGCGTTAAGGGAATCTCTCCAACATGGTCCGATCTCAGAAGGAAGTGCAAAAGATATGAAAGAGGTGCCTGACAAACCACGATTGGGTCAATGGCAAACCCCTTCCCCCAACTGGAGATGACTGTTGTGACATATGCGTCACTTCTGGGATGGGGTGGCCACCTGGGAGAGGTGGAGATTAGAGGTCTCTGGTTTACAGCAGAGTCCAAGCTCCATATCAACCTGATGCAGCATCGGGAGATTCGCTTGGCACTGAAAGCCTTATTTCCCTCAATCAGGGGAAATCTGGTGCAGGAGTTCACGGACACCACCACCGCCATGTGCTACTGCAATAAACAGGGTGGGGTAGTGGCGGGGTCATTTACCCTGTATCAAGAGGCTCTACATATTTTGACATGGCTGAAATGCCAGGGCATTTCCCTGGTGGTTCAACACCTGGCTGGCTCCTTGAACACCAGGGCGGATGAACTCAGGAGAAGATGCCTAGCGGATCATGAATGGCATCTCCATCCGGACGTGGTACAATGACTCATCAGTGGGGTGAGCCTTAGTTAGATCTGTTCACCACCACAGAGAACACGCAATGTCAGCAGTTTTGCATGCTGGAGTTTCCAAGGCGACTCTCACTTGGAGACGCTTTTCATCTCGAGTGGAGCTCTGGCCTCCTGTAAGCCTTTCCATCAATACCAGTCCTGCCCAGATTTCTTAAAAAGATCAGGAACAACCGGGCCCAAGTTATTTTTAAAGGCTCCGAATTGAGCATTGGGAGTTGGGTATCCCGAGCTGTTGAACATGACAATCGGCCCTCCAATCAGGCTGCCCCTTCCAGAGGATCTTCTGTCGAGAAACGGGAGGGTTCTACACCCTAACCTGCGCACCCTTCACTTTCAAGCATGGAGATTGAGTGGCTACAGTTTTCAGCTTTCGACATTCCTCCCGAAGCCTGTGATGTTATTCTGGCAGCCAGGCATCCCTCCACCAAGTCAGTATATGTCTGGCGTTGGGATAAGTTTGTTACAAGACATGTCACCTGGAAGGAGGTTTCTTCGGATAGAGTCCGTTATTCTTTGGTTGACTACCATGCATACATTACATAGTTCAGAGTCTGAATGGTGGTTTGCACTTGCATGAGCCAGAAACAGACAAGTCCAATAACAGGTTAAACATAAACAGTAACCTCTGAGCGATTTGGTGGTAGTTCCTTTTTTGGATATCAATCCCTCTCTCTACTCCCCCGTTTCCATTTACATTGCTAGGTGTCTATGTTATGTGTTGCCGCCCCCATGTTTCCATACGTTGAGCGAGATGAGTAGGTGTTCGCGCAGACAATTGTTAATCTGCAACCTTGTGCGCAATTCTCATGTTTATTAGCCAGTTGGCCACTCTCAGTAGATCTATTGCATGGGGTGAGGGGTTATCAACGGCAGCGTGGAACCACTGAAGACCGGCCAGCTCAATATCGGCGCTTCGTGCATACACATAGGGTGTGGTGCTCCATAAGCACAAGTTACTAACTTGTGTAACGATATATCTGTAAGAGACAGTAGTTAGTGACAGATTCCTTACCTTAGAATATCCCCAGGCGTCAGGCTGGATCCGGAAAGTTTTTGCATAGCAGTACCCTTGCGCGTCGGTAGGCGGCGTCGTGCGGCTCCGCGTCCGTCGTCGGCGTTGTGATCGCCGGGATGACGTCGCGGGCAGTACTTAGGCGCCGCCCTGCGCGCTGACGTCAGTTCTGTACACGACTTTCCGCGCCAGGAACGCAGAGCCATGCAAGAAGCTGACATAGGTGTCTGAAAAATACTAGGGCCCTGAAAGGGATGTCCTTAACCCTAGAAATCAGTTCGCAGAACGGGGAGGATGGGTGGGCGGTAGGAATCTGTCACTAACTACTGTCTCTTACAGATATATCGTTACACAAGTTAGTAACTTGTGCATCTGAAAGAGACACGTTAGTGACAGATTCCTTACCTTAGACTAGATACCCCAGCAACACCAACCCCGGTGGTGGGTCTGCGAACAAAGATCAGACAAGGAAGTCCTGGAGGACAGAACGGCCAAAGAAGCCGTCCCTCCGGACCGGACTGTCAAGGCAGTAATGCTTTGTAAACGTGTGCAGCGAGGCCCACGTAGCTGCCTGACAGATAACCGGCAGCGGAACACCGCGGCCCAAGGCCGTGGTAGCAGCCGTTGCCCTGGTGGAATGGGCACGCAGCCCAACAGGAGGCTCCTTCTTAGCCAAAGAATAGCAGGTCTTGATGCACAAGGTAACCCAGCGGGAGATGGTCCTCTTGTGCACCGCCCGACCTTTTTTGGCGCCCACGTAGCCAACAAAGAGCTGGTCATCCACCCGGAAGTGTTTCGTGCGGTCGATATAGAAGGAGAGCGCACGTTTTAGGTCCAGACGGTGGAGCCTCTCTTCCTCTCTGGAAGGATGCGGAGGCGGAAAGAAGGTGGGCAAAGTGATGGTCTGCCCAATGTGGAAAGCAGTAACCACCTTTGGAAAGAAGGACGGACGCGTCCGAAGAACAACCTTGTCTGGATGAACAGACAGAAAGGGAGGTTTGCAAGATAGAGCCTGGAGCTCACTCACCCGCCGAGCGGAGGTGATGGCCACCAGAAAGGCTGTCTTCAGAGTCAGAAGACGAAGAGGACAGTTATGTAGAGGCTCAAAGGGAGCGCACATTAAAAGGGTAAGAACCAAGTTCAAGTCCCACTGAGGCATCACAAACGGAACAGGAGGGAAGAGGTGAGTAATGCCTTTTAAGAACCTGTTAACAACAGGGGACTTGAAAAGGGAGGGCTGATCAGGGAGCCTGAGGAAGGCCAAGATAGCACAAAGATAACCCTTGATGGTACCCAGGGCAGAACCCTGTTGGGCCAGAGAAAGAAGGAACAGAAGGACCTCAGAAAGAGGGGCAGAAAGGGGATTCACAGCCTTTGCTGTGCACCATGCCACAAATTTGTTCCACCTGCAGGCGTATACCACCTTAGTGGAGGGACGCCTGGCTGCCAGAATCACATCACAAACTTCGGGAGGCAAGTCGAAAGGAATCAACTGCCGCTGCTCAATCTCTACGCAAGCAGGTGTAGACTGGACAGGTTCGGGTGGAGGACCGTCCCCTGCTGCTGCGACAGAAGATCCTCCCGAAGAGGCAGACGGATCGGGGGATCTCACGCTCATATTGAGTAGCTCGGGATACCAAACTCTTCGAGCCCAGTCCGGAGCCACAAGAATGACTTGGGCCCGGTCGTGCCGAATCTTCTTCAACACTCTGGGTAGAAGTGGTATAGGCGGAAAGGCGTACAACAGACCGCAACTCCACTCGCGACGAAAGCGTCGCCGCAGCGAGTGCCGCCTTGGAAATTCCAACGCGCAGAACTGATGACATTGCGCGTTCTCTTCGGTGGCGAATAGATCTAACCAAGGCTCTCCCCATTGTAGAAAGAGTCCTTGCGCCACTTCCGAGTGAAGACGCCATTCGTGATCCATCATGCACCTGCGGCTGAGTTCGTCCGCCCTGGCGTTCAGGGAACCTGCCAGGTGTTGAACCATCAGGAACATGCCCTGATGTTCCAGCCATGTCCAGAGGCGCAGAGCCTCCTGACAGAGGGTCCACGACCCCACCCCGCCCTGTTTGTTGCAGTACCACATGGCGGTGGTGTTGTCTGTGAACACCTGCACTACCTTCCCTTTGACAGAGGGAAGGAATGCCTTGAGTGCAAGTCGGATCGCCCGGAGCTCCAGAAGGTTGATATGGAGCCGGGACTCCGCCGGAGACCAGAGGCCTCTGATCTCCGCCTCTCCCATGTGACCGCCCCATCCCAGAAGGGACGCGTCCGTCACAACTGTGTGCTCTGGCTGGGGAAGGGAGAGGGATCTGCCCATGACCCATTGCCGGTTCGAGAGCCACCACTGCAACTGTTTTGCAGTCCCCTCCGAGATCTGGACGTGATCGGACAGGTTGCCCTGGTGCTGCGCCCACTGGAACTTCAGGTCCCACTGCAGAGCCCGCATATGCCATCTGGCATGATTGACCAGCAGGATGCAGGAGGCCATGAGGCCCAGCAGCCTCCGGGTCATCCGTACCGAAACCCAGGATAAAGGCTGAAAGATCGGAATCATAGCCTGAATATCCCGGACTCGCCGTTCGGGAGGATAGGCCCGAAACTGCGTCGTGTCCAGAACTGCTCCGATGAAAAGGAGCTGTGGAGAAGGAATCAGATGCGACTTCGGCACATTGATGGAGAACCCCAGCGAGTGCAGGAGTTCGGCCGTAGTCTGGAGGTGGGAGACGACTGCCTGGGACGAGCCCGCCTTCAGCAGCCAGTCGTCGAGGTAGGGAAAGACTGAAACCCTGCCCGGCGCAGATGAGCTGCGACCACCGCCATCACTTTCGTGAACACCCGAGGGGCACTGGTAAGTGCCAAAGGGGAGCACGGTGAACTGAAAATGCTCGAGGCCTACCGTGAACCGAAGGTAACGCCGGTGGGCCGGCAGGACGGGGATGTGGAAATAGGCGTCCTGCAAGTCCAACGCTACCAACCAGTCTCCAGGGTCGAGGGCAGTCAAGACCTGAGCTAGGGTGAGCATCTTGAACTTCTCCTTCCGGAGGAAGCGATTGACGTTCCGGAGGTCCAAGATAGGACGCATGTCCTCCTTGTCCTTTTTGGGCACCAGGAAGTAGTGGGAGTAGCAACCACGCCCTACTTCTGGGGTCGGAACACGCTCGATGGCCCTCTTGGCCAAGAGGGCCGTGACTTCCTTCTGCAGAAGTACCAAGTGATCCCCTGACATGCGGTGGAATTAAGGTGGCATGGCTGGGGGGGTGGTCTCGAAGGGGAGGGAGTAGCCCCTTCGGACAATGTCCAAGACCCACCTGTCCGAGGTGATGGGACGCCAGTGGTGAAGGTGATGGCGGACCCTGCCCCCTACTGGCGTGCTGTGCACCTGAAAGGAGGGACTAGGAGGGCTTGGAGGCCGCGGACGGGTTGGAGGTGGTGGCCTGACCCGCATGCTGGTTGCCCGAACCGCCACGGCGGAATCCACGTCCTCGGCCACACGAAGACGCCTGCTGCGCGGGCCGGTGGCTGGGCTGCTGACGTGACGGGGCGCCCCTTCCGTGGCCACGATAGGGGCGAAAAGCAGAAGTCAGCGGAGGGCGTGTAGCAGAAAGGCCCAGGGACTTGGCAGTAGCCCGTGAGTCCTTAAAGCGCTCCAACGCATGGTCTGCTTTGGACCCAAAAAGACCGACTCCATCAAAGGGCATGTCCATGAGAGTATTCTGGACATCCCCTGAAAAACCAGTGGTTCTCAGCCAGGCGTGGCGTCTCAGCGCCACCGTCGTTGCAATAGACCTGCCTAGCGAGTCGGCGGTATCAAGGCCACATCGTATTGTGTATTTGGCCGCATCCCTTCCTTCCGCAATGGCGCGGGAAAGCAGTGTCTGGACCTCCTCAGAACACTGGGGCAAAACAGTCGCCACTGAATCCCACAAGGAGTGGGTATATCGGCCCAAAAGACAAGCGGTGTTGATGGACCGCAAGCCAGCACTGGAGGAAGAAAAACCCTTCTTCCCAAATTGATCCAGGCATTTGGATTCCCTATCCGGAGGGCGGTAGGGAAGGCGGTTTGGGAAGCGGAGGCTTGGACAACCAAGCTCTCAGGAGTGGGGTGGACAGAGAGAAACAGGGGGTCGCCCGGAGCTGGGCGATGGCGTCGGGACACGTTCCTATCCACAGGAGCCCCTGTGTTGGGCTTGGACCAGGCGCCCAAAAGAACGTCAGTGAGGGCATCGTTAAACGGCAGCACAGTCTCCGTAGAGGAGGCTGCCGGCTGAAGCACCTCTGTCAAGAGATTAGTCTTGACCGCCACAGTAGGGAGTTGGAGATGTTAGGCTCCAGCCGCCCTACGCAACACCGTAGCAAAATTGGCTCCCTCCTCCGTAGCCACGGGAGGAGACAGCATGCCAGTGTCAGGGGAAGTATCTAGACCACTGGCATCCCCTAGACCCTCTGTCCAGTCCTCATCGTACTGACACTGTTGTGCCAGAGGGTCATCAGACCCCTCCCAGTCCTCTCTGGTCCTCCTCTGGTTCAAAATAAGGAGGAGGAGGGACATTTGGGACCCAAGGTCTCATCGGCGCCGGAACCGGCGTCGAGCGACGTCGGTCCGGGTCCATGTCCGGAGCCGGAAGGAACTGGGGACGACGCCGCCCGGAGCCCCAGGCGGCGTCGAGAACGGCACCGGAGACATCGGCGTCGGCGGAGGCGTGGTTAGGTCGACCGGCGTCGATGGGGGTTGCGGAGCCGGGATCGAGGCCGGGGCCGGAGCCGGGATCGAGGCTGGAGGCACGGGCGACGCCGGGGCCGGAGCCGTCGGCGACGCCGGAGCAACCCCATCAGGGCCCGCGGGGCCCGAAGGCGCACCGGAGGGACCTTGAGGCCCGAAGAGGCAGTCCATGGCCGACAGGAATTCCTGTATTTGGGCCGGATCCGCCCCCGAACCCGGGAAGGACGGGTATTGCGGGGCGACTCCACAGGCATGTCCGGGGCGGCGGGGACGGTGCCGGGAGGGGCCTCAGCCGAGTCGCGAGACCGGCGAGGCGAAGTCCTAGAGCGACGATGCTTTTGGACTTTTTGTGCTTGGACTTACCGGACGACGAAGACTTCGATGCCGACGACCGGTGAGGACTCCGCGACCGACCCCTTGACCTCTCACGCGACCGGGGCTTGGCGTGGCGCGGAGCCGAATGCCGGGCCTCGAGGAGCTTTCGAGACCGCTCTCGCAAAGCTTTCGGGTTGAGGGCCCGGCAGTCGGAACACGACTCCGTGTCGTGGCCTCGGCCGAGGCAGAAGAGACACTCCCGATGCGGGTCTGTGATGGACATCATCCGAGCACAGGCGCCGCAACGTTTAAAACCGGGCATCCCTACGACACCTTGAAGTCGATTCGAGAAAACGGTGAAAAATTCACCAAAAAAGTTAGTCAAAAAATGACTAGGGCACTGGTCTTCCCGGATCTGCGCTTGCTGGCGCGGAAAAAGAAGAACTGACGTCAGCGCGCAGGGGCGGCGCCTAAGTACTGCCCGCGACGTCATCCCGGCGATCACGACGCCGACGACGGACGCGGAGCCGCACGACGCCGCCTACCGACGCGCAAGGGTACTGCTACGCAAAAACTTTAAGGATCCAGCCTGACGCCTGGGGATATTCTAAGGTAAGGAATCTGTCACTAACGTGTCTCTTTCAGATATGTAATTTACAATGGGTTAAGTCATTTCGCCATGCATGTGCTTGTAGGGGAATGTGAGAAGTGGTAGGGAGTAGGGAAGGGCTGTCTGCAAGGTCTACCCTCTAAGGGGTGTTTAAATTAAGTGTCTTTGTTGTAGGCTGGGGTCCCCATCATTGCGCCCGCAACTTCCAGCATTGAAAGAGAAGGGGGGGGGGGAGGACTGATCCAGGTAATTGCTCCCCCCACTGCCCAACCCTCAGCACCTCAACGTCCCGGGGTACAGTTTGCGGTATCAACAATTATGTTCGCCAGGGGAGGATGGAGAAGGTGCCCGTTCAGTGCTAGGTTGTGCCCCCTGAAAATCATGTAAAATGGCCTCCCAATGTGTTGTAATAGGCTCCTTGCGGAGACCCCGGGTATCCACGGCCCGCAGCGCCACACCTACCGCCCTGGCCCACACCAGGAGTGACCGTCTCCAGGACAGTAGGGCAGGAGGATCAAGTGTCTTCCACCTTTTTGTGATCAGGCGTTTAGCTGTCAGCTTGCCTCGGTCTAGGAATCGGGAGGTGACTTTCAGTCTTTTACCTCGGGGTAAAGGTGCAATATGCATTCCCCCCGATGTGCACGCCAGGGTACGACCCATACACTCTGCCACGGCAGTACTGACCCGAAGCCAGTAATTATAAAGCGATGGGCAGGCCCATAACATGTGTAGTAGGTCAGCGTCCAGCTGCTGGCATCTGGGGCATGTCGCGTCTGCCCTTTTGTAGAAAGTGTTAATTTTCGCTGGGGTGAGATACGCTCTCTGAAGTATGTAGTGTTGGATGAGTCTGAAACATGCATTACGTAGAACATAGTTGGGACTGCTCAGCACCTCCGTCCACACCTTGTCTCAAAAGGGCGTCCTCTGGCCCCTTCCACCACTAAGTGGTGGCAGTGATACCTCCATATGAGGACGCAGGGAGCCGGCAAACCATTTAGTGAGATGTTTACCCTTTCCCATGACATATAAGTACTGTTTGGTTAGGTGTGCAGACAGCTCTGTGGTCATGTCGCCCCATTTATCTCTGAGGGCCGTCAGGAGGGAGTGGTACAGTAGGAATTAGCCCGGTGGCAAGTCGTTCAGTTCTGCAAGTGTGCCATATGGTAGGAATGCCCCTTCTTGATATAGGTCTCCCAGTGTTTGAACTCCAGTTGCTAGCCAGGTCGCTAACTCTGCGGCAGTTACGACGTTTCCACCCCGCGGTGTGCCCTGCAGTGGTAGCGCCGGTGCGTTTGGAAGTATTGTGCATGTGATATACAGGCTTCTACGAAAGACAGTATGTGTGACCTTAAGGCGCATTTGTTCAGGTGTTTTGCTCTTAAACGCAGGGGTGGAACACTCAAAGGATGTGTGTCAGTGACCATGGAGGGCCATCAGTAGCGGTGTCATACAGTTGTAGCCCTTCCATCCACTTTGCCACCCATTGTAGCTGCTAAGCTAGATAATATTGTTCCATGTTGGGAACTGCTGTGCCTCCCCTACTTGTTGGGAGGTAGAACTTTCTGAGGGCTATGCGGCTGCGGGAATTATTCCAGATAAATTCTCTCATCATACAATCAAATCTTCGGAAGTGGGAAGGTGTAATGTAGATGGGAAGGTTAGTAAAATAATATAACATCCTGGGGAGTGCCACCATTTTCAATAAGGCTATCCGGCTCGCAATTGCCAAAGGCAGTGTGCGCCAGACAGCTGCGGACCGTGCAGGTAAGAGCGGTGGGGCGGGGTGAGGGGGGATTTCGACGGACGATGACGAGGTAAAATTAAATAATTAATTTTCCCTCATCATAGTCCGTCGAAATCGCCCCTCACCTGGCCTCACCGCCCCACCGCTCTTACCTGCACGGGCCGCGGCTGGCACCAGAAGGTCATCTGTGAACGCAATGCAGTGATCACCCTCCCCAAACTGCCATCTAGGAGGTCTTCCTGTCGATAGTAAATACGGACACTTAAGTAGCGGAAGGTGTCAGGCTGTCACTTAATGCATTTTCCATTGAAAGTGGGCGCCAGTCTGGGTGTCCATGCGCAAAGGGGTAGAGGCAGGATTTGCTCCAGTTGACCTGTAGGCCAGAGAGGTTCGCAAATGCCGTGAGTGTTTGGGTTAGCATGAGCGGGAGCAAGCGCACATCCCTAAGGTATACCAGGATATCGTCCGCATACAGGGAAACTGCATGCATGCCGTCGCCCAAGTGGGAATCCCAACTCAGTGCCTTGCTCACGAAATACTGCCGCAAGTGGTTCCACTGCTATTGCAAATAATAGTGGGCATCCCTGTCGGGTACCTCGGCAGACGGGTATGGGTGCAGAGATGGGACAGCCAGTGTTCACCCGTGCTATCGGCTGCGTGTACAATAGTCGGATCAAGTTGAGAAAGCGGCCTGTGATTTCATATTTGGTGAGAACCTTAAAGAGGTAGTCCCATTCCAGAGAATCAAAGGCTTTCTCTAGGTCTAGGACCAAGCACCCAGAGTGTGGCCGTTGTTGGAGAGAGTAAGTGAATACCCTAAAGAATCGTCTGAGGTTCAGGGACGTGTTGTGGGATTGGACAAATCCATTCTGGTCTAGCGTTGGCACCAGCACAGCCAAGCGATCAGCTAGCGCCTTGGGTAGGATTTTGTACAATGTCTTCAGTAATGCCAACGGGCGGTTTGATCCGGGTTCAATCGGGTCTTTGTCAGGTTTAGGTAGGGAGACAAGAAGTGCCTCCCGTAACGAGGCAGGAAGGAGGTAAGATTCAAGCACTGCGTTATATAATGACTCTAGGTGTGGTATTACTGTGTGCGCATAGGTTTTATAGTATTCAGAGGGGAGTCCATCTGTTCCCGGGGTCTTACCCGTGGCTAAGGCCTGTATTGCTTCACGGATTTCGACTGGGGTGATAGGCTCCGCTAATTCGGTTTGTTGTGCCTGGTCCTGAGCAGGAAGCCTTATTTGGGATAAAAGGGTGGCGAACTCTGCATCGCTGTAGGTGGTTTTTGATGCATACAGGACCCTATAGTAGAGGTCAATTAAGCGTGTTTTTCGGTTTGCGCATGCAGTAGACAACCTGTTTCGTCCCTAAGGGTATGAATGGGATGTGGCACCTGCTCTTGGCGTATGAGCCACGGCAAGAGGCGGCCCGCTCGATCTGAATTCGCATGGGTGCGGGCGGAGTGTGCTGCGTAGTTTATGCACCTGAGGCGCTCCAATAGGTCAGCCGGTTCACCTTGCTTTGCCTCCAGCTGCACTCTATAGTCCGGTTGAGTCACCAATTTCGATTCCAGATGTACGAGTTCCTGCTCTAGCCTCCCTATGTCTTTGTCAATATGTTTGCGGATGTTCCAGTTAATACCCAAGCATTTAACCCTGAATTTACCCCTGATGGCCACCTTCAATGCCTCCAATTCCATGTGTTCCCCACTGTCCCCTAGTTGAGTTCAGAATATTCAGCTATGGCAGATCCCGCCGACTCCCGAAATGGCATGTCTTCTAGGGCAGACAGCTGAAGGTGCCATGTAGGTATAACTTGCTGAGGTGTCCTCCATTTCAGTCGTAAAAGTTGTGGTCGGAGTGTGTGTAGCCGAGATATTCCATGTGATCAACCATGGGGAATAATGCTGGGGACCCCACCATGCGATCAATGCATACATGCAGTCCATGTGGCACTGAATAGTTTGAGTATATTCTTGCGCAGGGATTCCGTACATGCCACAGATCTGCCAGTGACCAATGGTTCAGTCATTCTCCCAGTGTTCGGGCGTTAGTCAGGGAATGCGTGCTGGACAAGCGGGGGAATGAGCGGTCTAGTGTTGTATCAGTAACAGCGTTGAAGTCTCCACCCTGTAGCCATGGGAGTCTGCTTCATTCCGCTAGAATAGCAGAGAAAGAATGGAGGAATGGTGCCTGGTCCGAGTTGGGGGCGTATATTGCTCCCAGAACTCGTTGCAGGCCATTCAGACGGGCTTTTATAAACACATCTCCCATTGGGGTCCATCTTCATCTCTTCTGCAACAAAGGGGGTCCCCGCCCGTATCCAGATAAGCACCCCCCTGGCATAGGATGAATAACCAGCGGCAAACACCTGGATGCACCAACAGCGACGCAACTGGTCAGCTTCGGGGGGGGGTCAGGTGTGTCTCCTGGAGGAGGGCTACGTGGGTGGACCTGCGCTTTAAGTAGGAATAGATAGATTAGCGGCGTGCAGGTGTATGCATTCCCCTCACATTCCATGTTATTATGTTTGTGTGGGTCATTGCTGTTGCAGGGGTTTGTGCTGCGCACTACTCAGCATCACTTTATGATGGGGGTCTGTTCCATGTCACGCATTGTGCACAGGGGGAGATCATGTGGGGTAGGACAGCATCGCTCAGTTGCAAAGAAGCTATAAGAACAACAATTCAAGCAGAACATATAAAACAGTGATGGAGCAGATATGTGACAGGGATCCGCCCAAACTGATATGCCAAACTTTGGCAACAAATTTAACCCCCTGTTCGTAGTGGGCATGGCGTACATATTCTATGGGGTGAGAGGCCAGGTCTCGAGCTTCCCTGCGCCAGTGTGTCTGCGCATGTGGTGTGTCAGCTGCAACGTTTGTTTGTCTGGTCAATAGGCTTGTTCCATTGCGACTTTCCACCCCAACCCTGCCCTACGCCAGTTGTGTGTCCTACTGAACTTGTTTTGGCCCGTGATTTGTTTTTTGGCTAGTTACTGCAATTATAAATTGTGAGAGTTGTCAATGACTTAGGGATGCGCAGTTGACGTTCTTGTGTGATCAGATGATGTTGTCTGCAGTTTGTGGTGTCACGTCTGGTGGTGTCCGTGTGCCCGTCCCAGTAGTGCGTCCAGTCAGAGTCATCTTCACTAGTGGACTTTACAGAATCATTATCCGGGTCTGAGGTGTGGGTTTGGGAGTGTAATGCAGCTGCTGTCTGCAGGGCGTTCCTTCTTTCTGATATCATCTGTTCCAGATTAGGTACCGCTACCGGTGGTCCAGGGCGACCAGTCCGTCGCCTCCGTCCACGTCTACAGCCTCCAGTAGTTCCGGAGATTTTCTCGGTTGCAATGATCAGTGTTGTCGCTGTTGCATGTCCTGCAGTCTCCATCCAATCCCATGCACCTTCTGGGGCGTCGAAGAAATGGGTAACACCATTATCTACCACTCTAAGGCGCGCCGGGAAGAGCAAAGAATATCGTATGTTCAGCTCGCGGAGGCAACGTTTAACAGCTAGGAAGGAGTGTCGATGTTTCTGAACAGATAGCGTATAATCTGGGAACAGCATTAGCACTGCGTTGTTCACTTTGATCTCCTTTAGCTGGCGTGCTTCAAGGAAGATACTGTCTCGGTCTCTGTAGTTAAGGAGACGGAGGAGGAACGGTCTGGGGTTGGCTCCCGGTGGTGGTTTCCCTGATGGTACGCGGTGTGCAGCTCAACTGCGAACTGGGGGGACAGCTCCGTTGGAGGCATCCATTCTCGCAGCCAGGCCTCTGTATATGCTACTGCGTCGCGCCCCTCCACACCCTCTGGGAGTCTAATCACTTGAATGTTATTGCGCCACAACCTTCCTTCGGCGTCCTCCACTCGGTCTTCTAAGACAGTCACACGCCCCAGTAGTGCCTGCAGTAAAGACGTGTTTTCTTGGGTGACTGGTTGAGGCTCCTCTAGTTATAATTCAGTATTGCGCTGTTTGTCCGCCAGCTTGCTCTGGTCTGCGCACAACAGGTTGAAGTCCGTGGTGATCTTGTCTATTTTGCTTTCAAGGGATGTTCTCATGTTTTCTAAGGCTGCCCTGATTTTCTCCACTACTGAAAGGACGCTGTCTAATTTGTCCTTTAGCGCCATTTCAGTGTGTGTTGATATCGCCTGTGCACTCCCCTCTGGTTGTTCCTCTGCTACCGGGGCGGACCATGCCAGGGCGGATGGGGCGTTTGAACGCAAACGTCCCATAACTATTTGTTGGGCCGTGGGCATCTGCTGGTCTACAGGCTCCCTTTGGCGGTCGTACCTGTAATTCGGTTAAGAGTGACAGGGTCGGCCGTCTAAGCGTCCAGGGACCTGCTGCATCAGGATGTGCTGTCTGGGTAAGTCACTGTCCCAGTGGGGTCATATTTTGGGTCTTTGGGTGTAGTGTGCGTCCGCAGGCTTCTCCAGGTTGCGGTTCCCCCGTGTCGCTGGCAGCCCCAGGGGGAGATTAATCCCTAGTACCTCTCCGTTATCTGTGTATGATAGCTTGGCGTGAGTGAGGGCTGGGGGCTGGTGCAGATCAATAGCGCCAGAGGGAGATGGTGAGACAGGTTCACAGGATTACATCAATAACATTTTCTCGCATCTCATACCTTGCAGCATCCAATCACCTGCCCCTTTCCCCCACACCCATGACTTCTGATCTGTCTGCTTATTCTCCTCAGGTCCGCAGCTCAACTCTGCGGGAGCTTCAGACCTAGTGTGTACAGGAGACGTTGAGGGTAATGTGCCGTGATCAGTTCAGACCCTGATGACGCAAATTGCGACAGTTCGGAGAGGCCGCCCTTATGTTATCTCTCTGCACACGTGACTACTTTCCTATTACCGTGCCTGCTGCTCTACTCTCGACCTGTCCACTGGCTTCTCCAGAGCAGCTGGTGACTGCACCCTTGGCCTTCTGTGCGCCCGCAGAGGGCCGGTAGCTGCTTCCCCTCCCCACCACTCTCACCAGTGCGGCCTAGGCTCGATCCAGCCCGAGCCACTGTTTGTTACCTCGCCAATTGGAAGGGGGGGAGGAGGAGTGTCACTGTGCAATTGGCAGGGCTCTTCTGCAGACCGATTACCATGGTGGAGGATCTCCCACAGGGCCTCTGTCGGGCAAAGCCAGTTCTCTCCTAGCGGGGGGGGTGAGCTGAGTTTCTCCCCAATGCAGGATGTGGGTTTCGGGACCGGTTCCGTCCCAGGCCGGCACGAGGTTTAAGACAGGTCATCCATGCTCAGTTGTGAGGAGAGAGATAGGCCTCACAGCCACAATTTGTAGCAGCGGCTGTGTTCTCTTTATCCTGGGCAGTAGAGAGCCTATGCCTCGGTCGCTAGCCCACAGGACAGGGTATGTGTTATGCGGCCGGAAAAATAGGCCCCGGTCAGGTCACTGGGAACCCCACCGGCAGCGTGTTACGAGTAGGACGGGAGGGCGCCATGCTCTTTATAGAGTACTTGTGTTAGTGCCGTTCTTTCTGGGGATCCCGGACAGTCCAGACGAATTCCCCCAATCACGGGGAGGCAGGCACAGTCTCCTCCTCCCTCCCCCGTGCTGCATGGTCTAGGCCCGACCTGACACCCAGGTCCACTCGGCGCCAGTCCTTCAAATGGGGGGGGATAGTCGGGGGAGAAATGAGAGGAAGCACTCACCTCACAACAGGCCTCTCAGGTCCGGGGCCCGCTCCTCAGCACACAGGCTCACAGAGGCCACCTTTTACGCAGTGGGCAGGCGCGGAGTCGGTTTCACTCAGCGCGCTGGTGGCAGGTGAGCACCAATATGCCCGCAGGCGGTCAGCAGGCCGGCCGGCCCGTGCTGCAGGCCCGCACTCTGGTCCAGCCAGGTTACCGTGCACCCTCTGGGCAGTCCGACTTGCTTAGGGAGTGACTGCGGATGGGTGCTGTCAATCTGCCGGTATCCACAGTCGTCGCGCCGTGCTACGTTCACGTCTGTGATCTGGGCCCTCACGCGGCCCACAGCAACGAGGCGCTGCCTCCTCCCGGTCACTAGGGTTTCAACGGCTGATGTGATCACACAGATGCCTAGCTCCACAGCAGCTCTTCATGTGCCGACAGTGCCGTTGCACGTTCTACCAATAGTCTGCCACTCCCGTTGCACTTCAAGGACGGGCCAGCCTCATCCGTTAGCCCGCCGCTCAGCAGCTCTCAATTCGGTGTAGGCCACAGCCGGTAGTTCTCTGACCCGCCTGGGGTATTACCGCGCCATTCCTCACACCAGGCAGCTGGGAGGGATCCCAGGGGATCGAGGTGCCTCCTGGCAGGTGGGATGGTAAACTGATTTCACAGCTAGACCGGATTCATGACAGATTAAGTGCCAGGGATGCGGAGCCTCAAGTGGATGCGGCCGCCATCTTAGCCTGCTGGCCCTCAACATCAACCCTCTTTGTGCACCTCTATCTACGATTCTTCTATTTGTTCTCTCTTTGGCCCAGCAGGGCTCTGCTCTGAGCACAGTTAAAGGTTATCTTTCAGGCATTTCAGCTTTTCTGCTCTTGCCGGACCAACATTCTTTATTTAAGTCACCTGTTGTGGCTAGGTTTCTTAAAGGTTTGCAGCATGACCCCCCCCCCCCCAAGCCATTCACCATGCCCCAGTGAGATCTAAATCTTGTTCTCACCTTCTTGATGCGTGTACCCTTTGAGCCTCTGCACAACTGCCTTCTTAAGCTCTTGACCATCACAATTGTCTTTCTAGTGGCGATAACAGGAGGGTCAGCGAATTGCAGACTCTCTTGGCGCACCCTCCCTACATCACCTTCTACCCGGACAAGTTGGTGCTCCGGACACCTGCCTCCTTCCTTCTGAAGGTTGTGACTCCCTTCCATGTAGGCCAAAACATCACCCTGCCTAACTTCTTTGTTCCACCTCATCCCTCCAAAGAGAGACTCAACTGGATGGACCCAAAAAAAGAGTTGTCGGCCTACCTAGACCATACAAAAGACTTCCGGGTGGATGATCAACTCTTCGTGGGGAAGTAGGAGTTACCAAGGGGAAGGCCATGCAGAAACACACCATCTCAAGATAGCTAGTGCGCTGCATCAAGTTCCGCTGCGCACTGGCCAAGAAGCAACCCTCTGAGGGTTGGTGTGCTAATTTCACCAGAGCTAAGGCTGCTACCACTGCGTTAGCCCGCAGAGTCCCTGTCCTGGATATCTGTCAGGCAGCAATGTGGGCCTCCTTGCACATGTTTACCTAACACTACTGTCCGGACAGTCGGGTTCATCAAGACGAGCACTTCGCCTTTTCGGTCCTAGAGGACTTTTTGATTTAAAACTGGTACCACAGACCCACCTCTGGGGAAGGCATTGCTTTGGTATCTTTTCTAAAGTAAGGAGCCAGCAGCTAGAATTCTCTATCAGATAACAAGTTACTTACCTTTGGTAACACCTTACGTGGTAGAGACTATCTAGATACAGATTCCTTAAGGACCCTCCCATCTTTTCTGCTCTGCAATCTGATTGTAGTAAAAGTGTTGGAAAGTGAACCTTTTTGCATGGTTACCACCCACTTTTTGCCTGACACTTGATAAACTTTGACTTGGTGTGCTCTGGGCCCCTTCCAATCAGGGTACCAGGGCCTGTGTTCTTTCCCAAAGCTGTACCTTTGTACCCCCCGATTGGCACCTCTCTGGCCACAAGTAAGCCCCTTGTAAAAGGTACCATGGGTACCAAGGGGACTGTGGCCAGGGAAGGCCTCTTAAGGGCTGCAGCACCTAGTGTGCCACCCTTTGGGGCCCTGTAACTTAAACCCCACCCCCCCCCCCCACCTCCACACTGCTATTGCAGGCTCCATGTTTAGGTGCAGAGAACAGTGAAAAGTCGACCTGGTACACATCCCCTAGTGCCAGACCTTAAATCCACTGACTGTGGCCTAGGTAAGTCACCCCTCTAGCAGGGTGTACTAGACCACAGGTGAGGGTACAGTAGCATGAGCCCTGTATCCCTACAGTGTCTAAGTCCATTCTTCAGACAAGTGCAGTGAAGCCATAAAGAGTCATTGGTCTGGGAGTTGGTCATTACGAACTCCACAGTTCCATAGTGGCTTCACTGAAACCTGGGAAGTTTGGTGCCAAACTTGTCAACACATTAAACCCACACTGATGCCAGTGTGGGATTTAATGTAAAATGCACATAAAGGGCATCTTAGAGATGACCCCTGAAAAACTACCAGCCCTGGTGCGGTTCCTGAATGGCTGCCTGCCATTTGCCACCACAAGACAGGTCATACCTCCTCCCTCAGGATAGGCTGGGTCCACG
Organism: Calotriton arnoldi; assembly: GCA_963921515.1. NCBI lineage: Eukaryota > Metazoa > Chordata > Amphibia > Caudata > Salamandridae > Calotriton > Calotriton arnoldi. The sequence continues at coordinate 17,669 of CAWUFW010020431.1, read as the reverse complement.
AAGGGGAAGCTTCAAAGGCCTGCCACCTTTGTAAGCTTTCCCTGCCTTTTGCTGCCCCCAGCAACTGGCCCCCACCGGTTCTCACCCCCACTTTGGGTGGGCGAATCAGCGGGAAAACCGAGTTAGGAGAGGTGTGCCCACCTTTGCCAACCTCACCCCTCAGGTAGGGGAGGCGAGGTGAAGCACACAGCTCAGTCCCCTCCATCTTAGAGATGAGGGGACTCAGCCAATTAGGAAGAGGCTCATGCCCCCCTCCCACTGGAGGGTGACATAATAGTGGGGTGTATTCACCTCAAGGAAGGGACCCATTGGTCTGACCTGCACACCCTGAAAGGCCCCTAAATTTTGTATTTAGGGGCGACCCTGAACCTTGCCTCCTCAGATTCGAGGAAGAAAGAAGAAGGACCGAAGAGCCGTGCTGCCCCAGGAAGAAGAGGACACCTACTGCTTTGGCCCAGCCGTACCGGCCTGTCCTGACTTTAACCTGCCTACAGCAAGAAGCCTGGTGTGTCCAGCAGCCCCCCAGCGCCTGGAGGACCTGCCCTGCACTCCCCTTACAGACTCTGTCTCCTGTGAGCACTGGATTTGCTCTACAAGGACTCCAAGAACATAACCCGGATCCAGGCGGCTTCGCGGTTCTGCACCACTCTGCACACGATGCCCACGGCCTGAGTTCGAGTGGCCCAACACCACGAGGAGGTCCCCCCAGCGATCCTGACCTGGGATCCGGTGATCCCCGACCTCGCTCAAGCTTCAAGTCGACGCCTGCAGCCTTCCCCCGACCACGACTGGAGCTGGTAAGAAGACCCGACGCCAAAAGACACTCCTGCACCCGACGCGTCACAGCCTTGGGTGGCCCAACGGACGGTGTCCAGGCATCCCTCAGGAACCTAACTTACCTCTCCAGCCGGTGGTCGCCTTCTGGAAGCCTCACTGACCAAGCCTGCAGCATCTTTTCAGAACCAGAGATCTTCATTGGAATCCACAGGGTTCCCGACGCCTCCTTGGCACTCTGCACCCAGCTGCCCCAGTGCCGCTGGTGGTGCAACATCTGTGCTGATTGTTGGCCTCTGCAGTGCTGATCTTAAGTCCAAGAGCTTTACTCCCACACGAGTGGCCGGCTCGTGAGCAGCACTGAAGGCCCCCATAGCCCCATTGGCTAATGTTGGGCCCCAGCACTCTGCACCCGGCCGCTGGTGGTGCAAACTGAGTGCCTACCTAGACCTTGGGGAACCTTGGTCCTAACCCCAAAACTCCCACTTGTAAGTTGCTTACTTACCTGAGAACTGTTAATCCTTTTTCTCCTATAGGAACCAATGTTATGAGTTTTGTTCCTAAAAAACTTCTGTCGGGGCGTGGCCAAGATCGCGACCTGATCAGACGCGGATCCCGACCACTCTGTCCCCGCCCTGCCACCTGCACCAAATTTATGCCACATCCACCGCCCTAAGCTTTCACAGCACCCCCGGGGCAGCTCTGCTTTAGGCATGACCCCCCGGGGGGGGCAGTGACCGTGTTCCAGAGCGGTCTGCTGAAGAGCACGCGGCGTAGCCCCATGGCGAACACGTCGGAGGCAGAGTGCACGCCTCCCAAGTGCCATGGCAGTCGCTGCCCCACTCAGCCTGAGCACGGTCAGGGAGGCGGCCCCTGGAGCAGAGACATGAGCCCGTTGGTGAGGCGTACTGAGGATCTCCAGTGTGGGGCTCGGGCGGCCGGGGTCCCCTCCTGTTGCCAGATCAACAGCGGCGGCGCCGGACCAAACGGTGGCCTACATGCGGCAAAGGGGGTACCACTGCCCCCCCCCTATTGAGGTCAGCCTGGAGCGATTCAGGAACAGAGGGACTGGGAACCCCTGACCGGTCCTGTGAAGAGTCCCTGGTGGCAGTGTCGAGGTGCCCCGGGGAGGAGGCGGAGGAATTAGGTTCATTGGAGCCTACCTGCGGTTTAGAAGGGCTGCTGCATCACACGTCGAGCCTCGAGGCGGCCATTTGCATGGGCCCGTGAGCCCCGGGCCGAATACCAGCATACGCACGAGAGGTGGAGAGGGAGGCCGAGAGGAAGGTCAACAAGGTGACCTCCTCCCTCTCCCCTCTTTCATTACTAGGCCCTTAGGGAAGAGACTGCTCCGTCTGGAGGCCCCACCGGGTGGAGGCCCCCCAAGGAAGAAAGAGGCTGGGACCGGGCCCAGCCCGGGTCCCCGTTTGTACTGGCCCTGCCTCTCTGGTGGCTGGGCAGCTACCGCCTGTGGGGGGGAAGCTCCCTGTCACGGCCTACAACACTAGCGGCTTGCCCCCGGCCCTTTGCGGTGCAGCCCCCCTTGCTGAGACTGACCGGGGGCGCATAGGCCCCAGCTGACTGGACCGATGTTGATCTGACCCTCCTGCGGCAACAAGGGGACGCTCTACAGACAGGAGACTTGTCCCGGGTCTGGGACGGAATTGGCAGTGGGGAGCGCCCTCCCAGGGGTTCTCTCTCCCCGTCTACCTCATCACAACCCTATTAGCGGGGGTGCTAGCAGGTGCCGCTTGCGCAACGGGCCCTCCACCCTCTGCCTTGGACCCCCTGCTAAGAAGACCTGGCTTGCCAGGCACTGGCTGCGCACATATGGCCTCAGTTAAAGCCAAAAAAGAACGAAACATCCGCGACATGCTCCTTAAGACCTCTAGAGAGGTACATGCAGAGAAGAAGGGCCTGGGCGAGCAAAAGTCAGGGGTGACGCTGGAGTTCCTGGAGTCGCTGTTTGCCTTCCTCTGTGAGGACCTGCAGACAGTGAAAAAAGGATTTGGCCCTCAAGTTAAGAGAAGCCCGTCGAGACATCGATGAAGTCGGAGAACGAGTAGGGGCCCTGGAGGAAGGCAACATTGTGCGAGATGGAGAACTCGAGAATCTACAGCAAGAAATAACCAGGCTCCAAGAGCAACAGATTGACCTTCAGGCGCACACTGAAGACCTTGAAAGCAAGTCTAGAACAAATAACATTCGCATCAGAGGGGCCCAACTGCAGCAGGCAAGGCTCGGACCTTGAAGAATATGTACAGGCCCTGTTTCGCACGGTCCTAGACTCCGATGTGGAGAACAACATCAAACTGGATAGACGTCACCGTGTGGGCCCACCTCAAGATGCGACTCGGCCTCCAGCAGACATCCTGGTCTGCGTACATGACTTTAAGACTAAGGAGGTTATCCTTCAAAAGGCACGAGGCGCCCAGCGGCTCCAATTTCAGGGCCATTCCCTACAGCTCTTTCAGTACCAAGCCACTATCACACTACAAAAATTAAAGGAATTTTGCCCAGTAACGAACCACTTCAGGAAGATGGGCATCGCATACTCATGGGGTCATCCCTTCATTCTTATCTTCCACTTGGAGGGCAAAACCCTCCAGGTCCGATCCCTGAAGGAAGCCTGCAAAGTGCTAAATCTGGACCTCTTGGGGCAAGACACTAACCAAGCCCCCACACAAGGCCCATCCCGAGGAGGAAACAGACGCAGGGCAAGACGCAAATTGGTTCTCAAGAGCCTCCGCCTAAACCCGGACACCATTTCAAAAGAAAGATCGCTTGTTCTCCGCTCCCTGTCAGGCGACAGAGTCGACAAAGAGGGCCCCTCCACCTGAAGCTGCCCTGAAGCTTCCTATTTAGTTGGGTGGTTTGTAGAGGGCGGATGCGGGAGGCTTGCACATGACTGATGGTGAACTGGGTCATGGCTGGCACCCCTACTTTCATGTTCCACTTCTCAATGGACCTTCTACTATTGTCTGCTTTTCTGTGGTATCTTGTTTATTTTTTCCTGTTGGGGTTTGGGTTCGGTTTCAGGAGACTTCCTTCCTACACATCCTCTCTTACACGTAAGATATGGCAGGGTGCACGAATCTCACCTTACTTCGCTAGCCGACACCTCAGGCCCTCTCATTTCCAAGGAGTTCTACAGAAGATGACCCTAGCAGCCTCTCCCCTCTCCGTCAACGTGGAGATTAAGGTGATGAGCCTCAATGTTTGAGGCATTAATAACCCTACTAAAAGAGCAGCTGTCCTTTCCTTGCTGGAAAATATTCAGGGTGACATATGCCTCCTGCAAGGAACACACATACTCCATAAAGACGTGCAAAGGATGCAATCTAAACGTTTTCCAAAGCAATTTTGGTCATTGGGGGATAAGAAAAAGGGAGAGGTGGCCATTCTCTTCTCTAAACACTTCCCAGTCACCGTGCGGGGCACAGTAGTAGAAATCAAAGGGCGTCTCCTAGCCCTCCGTTTACAAAATGGCTCATTTCACTTTACACTTGCATCCATCTACACCCCAAACGAACACCAAGAACCCTTTCTAAATGACTACCTGGCTAGGGTACTTCAATCCCCAGATGCAGCGGTGATAGTGGGAGGGGACTTTAATATTGTGATGGGCGCGGAACTCGACCCGTCAGGACACAGATCTGGACAAACTGGGGCACTTTTACTCGAGGGTCTCGCATGGCTCAATGACTGCGGCTTCCGCAAAGTGTGGCGCGCTTATCACCCTCGAGACAGAGACTATACCTTCTTCTCCGCAGCCCATAAGACCTACGCCCGACTAGGGGTCAGATGTATGACTGTTTTTTGCGGTCGCAAAGGGGTTTTAGGCCTGTTTGGCGACCGCAAAAAACCTTTGGCCCGTGTACCAACCCTATTTTGCGAGTCGCTAATCAATTAGCGACTCGCAAAATAGGCTTAGCGACTTGCTTTTAGGAAGGCTGTTCCAAGGGCATCCCATCCTATTAGTGACTCCAAAACCTATGTATGAAGCTTTAGCGACCGCAATTAAGACCTGCTATTCTTTGGCTAAAAAGGAGCCTCCTGTTGGGCTGCGTGCCCATTCCACCAGGGCAACGGCTGCTACCACGGCCTTGGGCCGCGGTGTTCCGCTGCCGGTTATCTGTCAGGCAGCTACGTGGGCCTCGCTGCACACGTTTACAAAGCATTACTGCCTTGACAGTCAGGTCCGGAGGGACGGCTTCTTTGGCCGTTCTGTCCTCCAGGACTTCCTTGTCTGATCTTTGTTCGCAGACCCACCACCGGGGTTGGTATTGCTGGGGTATCTATTCTAAGGTAAGGAATCTGTCACTAACGTGTCTCTTTCAGATGCACAAGTTACTAACTTGTGTAACGATATATCTGTAAGAGACAGTAGTTAGTGACAGATTCCTACCGCCACCCATCCTCCCCGTTCTGCGAACTGATTTCTAGGGTTAAGGACATCCCTTTCAGGGCCCTAGTATTTTTCAGACACCTATGTCAGCTTCTTGCATGGCTCTGCGTTCCTGGCGCGGAAAGTCGTGTACAGAACTGACGTCAGCGCGCAGGGGCGGCGCCTAAGTACTGCCCGCGACGTCATCCCGGCGATCACGACGCCGACGACGGACGCGGAGCCGCACGACGCCGCCTACCGACGCGCAAGGGTACTGCTACGCAAAAAACTTTCCGGATCCAGCCTGACGCCTGGGGATATTCTAAGGTAAGGAATCTGTCACTAACGTGTCTCTTTCAGATAATGACCATATTACTGTGCGCGCTCTATGTCTTCCATTCATTCCCCTGTCCCCAGCTCCCGGGTCTATTCGCACTCTACAGAGTGACATCAAAAACTTCATTTGGGACTGCAAGAAATCCAGACAGAAGCGACAACTTCTGCACTGCACTAAACAGCGCTGGGGCCTGGCGGTCCCCATACTCTTAGGTATCTTGTAGAGTGGAACCACCCACTTACCGAGTAACACTGGGTATTCATGGACCAGACAGTAGCGGGATCCCATATATGGAGAGCCGTCTGACTCCCCTGCCACCATAGAGCATGAGACCTTTACTCTTCACCCGTTTTCAAGCCCGTCTCTTAAAGTGTGGGACTCAGTGGCACTTACGGCGGGCCTAAGCTTGTTCCCTTCGCACATGACTCCCCTATTCGCTAATCCGGACTTCCCCCCTGGATTGACACAAAGCTCCTTTCACCGTTGGACGGAGGGGGGTTGTAAACGCATGGGCTGCCTCTTCGATCACAAAGGCCCATCACATTTGACCAACAAAGACGACTACTCCCTGCTAGAATGTGATCGGTGTGCCTACACACAGCTAAGCCATTGGGTGTTGAGCCCTGAGGTAAAACCTGGGGCCAGCAGTCTGATGACCCAATTTAAGAAATGGCTGCTCCTCAAAGCACAAGTTACTAACTTGTGTAACGATATATCTGTAAGAGACAGTAGTTAGTGATAGATTCCTTACCTTAGAATATCCCCAGGCGTCAGGCTGGATCCGGAAAAGTTTTGCGTAGCAGTACCCTTGCTGCGTCGGTAGGCGGCGTCGTGCGGCTCCGCGTCCGTCGTCGGCGTCGTGATCGCCGGGATGACGTCGCGGGCAGTACTTAGGCGCCGCCCTGCGCGCTGACGTCAGTTCTGTACACGACTTTCCGCGCCAGGAACGCAGAGCCATGCAAGAAGCTGACACAGGTGTCTGAAAAATACTAGGGCCCTGAAAGGGATGTCCTTAACCCTAGAAATCAGTTCGCAGAACGGGGAGGATGGGTGGGGCGGTAAGGAATCTATCACTAACTACTGTCTCTTACAGATGCACAAGTTACTAACTTGTGTAACGATATATCTGTAAGAGACAGTAGTTAGTGATAGATTCCTTACCTTAGAATATCCCCAGGCGTCAGGCTGGATCCGGAAAGTTTTGCGTAGCAGTACCCTTGCGCGTCGGTAGGCGGCGTCGTGCGGCTCCGCGTCCGTCGTCGGCGTCGTGATCGCCGGGATGACGTCGCGGGCAGTACTTAGGCGCCGCCCCTGCGCGCTGGCGTCAGTTCTGTACACGACTTTCCGCGCCAGGAACGCAGAGCCATGCAAGAAGCTGACACAGGTGTCTGAAAAATACTAGGGCCCTGAAAGGGATGTCCTTAACCCTAGAAATCAGTTCGCAGAACGGGGGAGGATGGGTGGGGCGGTAAGGAATCTATCACTAACTACTGTCTCTTACAGATATATCGTTACACAAGTTAGTAACTTGTGCATCTGAAAGAGACACGTTAGTGATAGATTCCTTACCTTAGAATAGATACCCCAGCAATACCAACCCCGGTGGTGGGTCTGCGAACAAAGATCAGACAAGGAAGTCCTGGAGGACAGAACGGCCAAAGAAGCCGTCCCTCCGGACCTGACTGTCAAGGCAGTAATGCTTAGTAAACGTGTGCAGCGAGGCCCACGTAGCTGCCTGACAGATAACCGGCAGCGGAACACCGCGGCCCAAGGCCGTGGTAGCAGCCGTTGCCCTGGTGGAATGGGCACGCAGCCCAACAGGAGGCTCCTTCTTAGCCAAAGAATAGCAGGTCTTGATGCACAAGGTAACCCAGCGGGAGATGGTCCTCTTGTGCACCGCCCGACCTTTTTGGCGCCCACGTAGCCAACAAAGAGCTGGTCATCCACCCGGAAGTGTTTCGTGCGGTCGATATAGAAGGAGAGCGCACGTTTTGGGTCCAGACGGTGGAGCCGCTCTTCCTCTCTGGAAGGATGCGGAGGCGGAAAGAAGGTGGGCAAAGTGATGGTCTGCCCAATGTGGAAAGCAGTAACCACCTTTGGCAAGAAGGACGGACGCGTCCGAAGAACAACCTTGTCTGGATGAACAGACAGAAAGGGAGGTTTGCAAGAAAGAGCCTGGAGCTCACTCACCCGCCGAGCGGAGGTGATGGCCACCAGAAAGGCTGCCTTTAGAGTCAGAAGACGAAGAGGACAGTTATGCAGAGGCTCAAAGGGAGCGCACATTAAAAAGGTAAGAACCAAGTTCAAGTCCCACTGAGGCATTACAAACGGAACAGGAGGGAAGAGGTGAGTAATGCCTTTTAAGAACCTGTTAACAACAGGGGACTTGAAAAGGGAGGGCTGATCAGGGAGCCTGAGGAAGGCCGAGATAGCACAAAGATAACCCTTGACGGTACCCAGGGCAGAACCCTGTTGGGCCAGAGAGAGAAGGAACAGAAGGACCTCAGAAAGAGGGGCAGAAAGGGGATCCACAGCCTTTGCTGTGCACCATGCCACAAATTTGTTCCACCTGCAGGCGTATACCACCTTAGTGGAGGGACGCCTGGCTGCCAGAATCACATCACAAACTTCGGGAGGCAAGTCGAAAGGAATCAACTGCCGCCGCTCAATCTCCACGCAAGCAGGTGTAGACTGGACAGGTTCGGGTGGAGGACCGTCCCCTGCTGCTGCGACAGAAGATCCTCCCGAAGAGGCAGACGGATCGGGGGATCTATGCTCATATTGAGTAGCTCGGGATACCAAACTCTTCGAGCCCAGTCCGGAGCCACAAGAATGACTTGGGCCCGGTCGTGCCGAATCTTCTTCAACACTCTGGGTAGAAGTGGTATAGGCGGAAAGGCGTACAACAGACCGCAACTCCACTCGCGGCGAAAGCGTCGCCGAGCGAGTGCCGCCTTGGAAATTCCAACGCGCAGAACTGATGACATTGCGCGTTCTCTTCGGTGGCGAATAGATCTAACCAAGGCTCTCCCCACTGTAGAAAGAGTCCTTGCGCCACTGCCGAGTGAAGACGCCATTCGTGATCCATCATGCACCTGCGGCTGGGTTCGTCCGCCCTGGCGTTCAGAGAACCTGCCAGGTGTTGAACCATCAGGAACATGCCCTGATGTTCCAGCCATGTCCAGAGGCGCAGAGCCTCCTGACAAAGGGTCCAAGACCCCACCCCGCCCTGTTTGTTGCAGTACCACATGGCGGTGGTGTTGTCTGTGAACACCTGCACTACCTTCCCTTTGACAGAGGGAAGGAATGCCTTGAGTGCAAGCCGGATCGCCCGGAGCTCCAGAAGGTTGATATGGAGCCGGGACTCCGCCCGGAGACCAGAGGCCTCTGATCTCCGCCTCTCCCATGTGACCGCCCCATCCCAGAAGGGACGCGTCCGTCACAACTGTATGCTCTGGCTGGGGAAGGGAGAGGGATCTGCCCATGACCCATTGCCGGTTCGAGAGCCACCACTGCAACTGTTTTGCAGTCCCCTCCGAGATCTGGACGTGATCGGACAGGTTGCCCTGGTGCTGCGCCCACTGGAACTTCAGGTCCCACTGCAGAGCCCGCATATGCCATCTGGCATGATTGACCAGCAGGATGCAGGAGGCCATGAGGCCCAGCAGCCTCAGGGTCATCCTTACCGAAACCCAGGATAAAGGCCGAAAGATCGGAATCATAGCCTGAATATCCCGGACTCGCCGTTCGGGAGGATAGGCCCGAAACTGCGTCGTGTCCAGAACTGCTCCGATGAAAAGGAGCTGTGGAGAAGGAATCAGATGCGACTTCGGCACATTGATGGAGAACCCCAGCGAGTGCAGGAGTTCGGCCGTAGTCTGGAGGTGGGAGACGACTGCCTGGGACGAGCCCGCCTTCAGCAGCCAGTCGTCGAGGTAGGGGAAGACTGAAACCCCTGCCCGGCGCAGATGAGCTGCGACCACCGCCATCACTTTCGTGAACACCCGAGGGGCACTGGTAAGGCCAAAGGGAGCACGGTGAACTGAAAATGCTCGGGGCCTACCGTGAACCGAAGGTAACGCCGGTGGGCCGGCAGGGCGAGGATGTGGAAATACGCGTCCTGCAAGTCCAACGCTACCAACCAGTCTCCAGGGTCGAGGGCAGTCAAGACCTGAGCTAGGGTGAGCATCTTGAACTTCTCCTTCCGGAGGAAGCGATTGACGTTCCGGAGGTCCAAGATAGGACGCATGTCCTCCTTGTCCTTTTGGGCACCAGAAAGTAGTGGGAGTAGCAACCACGCCCTACTTCTGGGGTCGGAACATGCTCGATGGCCCTCTTGGTCAAGAGGGCCGTGACGTCCTTCTGTAGAAGCACCAAGTGATCCCCTGACATGCGGTGGAATTGAGGTGGCATGGCTGGGGGTGGTCTCGAAGGGGAGGGAGTAGCCCCTTCGGACAATGTCCAAGACCCACCTGTCCGAGGTGATGGTGCGCCAGTGGGGAAGGTGATGGCGGACCCTGCCCCCTACTGGCGTGCCGTGCACCTGAAAGGAGGGACTAGGAGGGCTTGGAGGCCGCGGACGGGTTGGAGGTGGTGGCCTGACCCGCACGCTGGTTGCCCGATCCGCCACGGCGGAATCCACGTCCTCGGCCACGCGAAGACGCCTGCTGCGCGGGCCGGTGGCTGGGCTGCTGACGTGAAGGGCGCCCCTACCGTGGCCACGATAGGGGCGAAAAGCAGAAGGCAGCGGAGGGCGTGTAGCAGAAAGGCCCAGGGACTTGGCAGTAGCCCGTGAGTCCTTAAAGCGCTCCAACGCATGGTCTGCTTTGGACCCAAAAAGACCGACTCCATCAAAGGGCATGTCCATGAGAGTATTCTGGACATCCCCTGAAAAACCAGTGGTTCTCAGCCAGGCGTGGCGTCGGAGCGCCACCGTCGTTGCAATCGACCTGCCCAGCGAGTCGGCGGTGTCAAGGCCACAACGGATAGTGTATTTGGCCGCATCCCTTCCTTCCGCAATGGCGCGGGAAAGCAGTGCCTGGACCTCCTCAGGGCACTGGGGCAAAACATCCGCCACCGAATCCCACAGAGAGTGGGTATATCGGCCCAAAAGACAAGCGGTGTTAACGGACCGCAAGCCAGCACTGGAGGAAGAAAAACCTTTCTTCCCAAACTGATCCAGGCGTTTGGATTCCCTATCCGGAGGAGCGGTAGGGAAGGCGGTTTGGGAAGCGGAGGCTTGGACAACCAAGCTCTCAGGAGTGGGGTGGACAGAAAGAAACAGGGGTCGCCCGGAGCGGGGCGATGGCGTCGTGACACGTTCCGATCCACAGGAGCCCCTGTGTTGGGCTTGGACCAGGCGCCCAAAAGAACGTCCGTGAGGGCGTCGTTAAACGGCAGCACAGTCTCCGCAGAGGAGGCTGCCGGCTGAAGCACCTCTGTCAAGATGTTAGGCTTGACCGTCAAAGTAGGGAGCTGGAGACGTAAGGCCCCAGCAGCCCTACGCAACACCGTACCAAAATTGGCCCCCTCCTCCGTAGCCACGGGAGGAGACAGCATGCCAGTGTCAGGAGAAGTATCCAGACCACTGGCCTCCCTAGACTCTCTGTCCAGTCCTCATCATACTGACAGTTGCGTGTCAGAGGGTCATCAGACCCCTCCCAGTCCTCCTGGTCCTCCTCTGGTTCAAAATAAGGAGGAGGAGGGACATTTGGGACCCAAGGTCCCATCGGCGCCGGAGCCGGCGTCGAGCGGCGTCGCTCCGGGTCCATGTCCGGGCCGGAAGGAACTGGGGGACGACGCCGCCCGGAGCCCAGGGCGGCGTCGAGGCGGCACCGGAGACATCGGCGCCGGCGGAGGTGTCGTGAGGTCGACCGGCGTCGATGGGGGTTGTGGAGCCGGGATCGAGGCCGGGGCCGAAGCCGGAGCCGGGATCGAGGCTGGAGGCCCGGGCGACGCCGGGGCCGGAGCCGCCGGCGGCGCCGGAGCAACCCCATCAGGGCCCGCGGGGCCCGAAGGGCGCACCGGAGGGGCCTGAAGGCCCGAAGAGGCGGGCCATGGCCGACAGGAACTCCTGTACCTTGGCCGGATCCGCCCCCGAACCCGGGAAGGGCGGGTATGACGCGGGCGACTCCACAGGCAAGTCCGGGGCCGCGGGGGCGGGGACGGTGCCGGGAGGGGCCTCAGCCGAGTCGCGAGACCGGCGAGGCGAAGTCCGAGAGCGACGATGCTTCTTGGACTTCTTGTGCTTAGACTTACCGGACGAAGAAGACTTCGACGCCGGCGACCGGTGTGCACTCCGCGGCGACCCCTGGACCTCTCACGCGACCGGGGCCTCCGTGGAGCCGAATGCCGGGCCTCGAGGAGCTTTCGAGACCGCTCTCGCAAAGCTTTCGGGTTGAGGGCCTGGCATTCGGGACAAGACTCGGTGTCGTGGCCTCGGCCGAGGCAGAAGAGACACTCCCAATGCGGGTCGGTGACGGACATCATCCGCGCACAGGCGCCGCATCGCTTGAAGCCGGGCATCCCTACGACACCTTAAAGATGGAAAAAACAGTGAAAAAATCACCAAAAAGTATGGTCAAAAATTGACCAGGGCACTGCTCTTCCCGGATCTGCGCTTGCTGGCGCGGAAAAGAAGAACTGACGTCAGCGCGCAGGGGCGGCGTCTAAGTACTGCCCGCGACGTCATCCCGGCGATCACGACGCCCGACGACGGACGCGGAGCCGCACGACGCCGCCTACCGACGCGCAAGGGTACTGCTACGCAAAACTTTCCGGATCCAGCCTGACGCCTGGGGATATTCTAAGGTAAGGAATCTATCACTAACGTGTCTCTTTCAGATATATCGTTACACAAGTTAGTAACTTGTGCATCTGAAAGAGACACGTTAGTGATAGATTCCTTACCTTAGAATAGATACCCCAGCAATACCAACCCCGGTGGTGGGTCTGCGAACAAAGATCAGACAAGGAAGTCCTGGAGGACAGAACGGCCAAAGAAGCCGTCCCTCCGGACCTGACTGTCAAGGCAGTAATGCTTAGTAAGCGTGTGCAGCGAGGCCCACGTAGCTGCCTGACAGATAACCGGCAGCGGAACACCGCGGCCCAAGGCCGTGGTAGCAGCCGTTGCCCTGGTGGAATGGGCACGCAGCCCAACAGGAGGCTCCTTCTTAGCCAAAGAATAGCAGGTCTTGATGCACAAGGTAACCCAGCGGGAGATGGTCCTCTTGTGCACCGCCCGACCTTTTTGGCGCCCACGTAGCCAACAAAGAGCTGGTCATCCACCCGGAAGTGTTTCGTGCGGTCGATATAGAAGGAGAGCGCACGTTTTGGGTCCAGACGGTGGAGCCTCTCTTCCTCTCTGGAAGGATGCGGAGGCGGAAAGAAGGTGGGCAAAGTGATGGTCTGCCCAATGTGGAAAGCAGTAACCACCTTTGGCAAGAAGGACGGACGCGTCCGAAGAACAACCTTGTCTGGATGAACAGACAGAAAGGGAGGTTTGCAAGAAAGAGCCTGGAGCTCACTCACCCGCCGAGCGGAGGTGATGGCCACCAGAAAGGCTGCCTTTAGAGTCAGAAGACGAAGAGGACAGTTATGCAGAGGCTCAAAGGGAGCGCACATTAAAAGGTAAGAACCAAGTTCAAGTCCCACTGAGGCATTACAAACGGAACAGGAGGGAAGAGGTGAGTAATGCCTTTTAAGAACCTGTTAACAACAGGGGACTTGAAAAGGGAGGGCTGATCAGGGAGCCTGAGGAAGGCCGAGATAGCACAAAGATAACCCTTGATGGTACCCAGGGCAGAACCCTGTTGGGCCAGAGAAAGAAGGAACAGAAGGACCTCAGAAAGAGGGGCAGAAAGGGGATCCACAGCCTTTGCTGTGCACCATGCCACAAATTTGTTCCACCTGCAGGCGTATACCACCTTAGTGGAGGGACGCCTGGCTGCCAGAATCACATCACAAACTTCGGGAGGCAAGTCGAAAGGAATCAGCTGCCGCCGCTCAATCTCCACGCAAGCAGGTGTAGACTGGACAGGTTCGGGTGGAGGACCGTCCCCTGCTGCTGCGACAGAAGATCCTCCCGAAGAGGCAGACGGATCGGGGGATCTATGCTCATATTGAGTAGCTCGGGATACCAAACTCTTCGAGCCCAGTCCGGAGCCACAAGAATGACTTGGGCCCGGTCGTGCCGAATCTTCTTCAACACTCTGGGTAGAAGTGGTATAGGCGGAAAGGCGTATAACAGACCGCAACTCCACTCGCGACGAAAGCGTCGCCGAGCGAGTGCCGCCTTGGAAATTCCAACGCGCAGAACTGATGACATTGCGCGTTCTCTTCGGAGGCGAATAGATCTAACCAAGGCTCTCCCCACTGTAGAAAGAGTCCTTGCGCCACTTCCGAGTGAAGACGCCATTCGTGATCCATCATGCACCTGCGGCTGAGTTCGTCCGCCCTGGCGTTCAGAGAACCTGCCAGGTGTTGAACCATCAGGAACATGCCCTGATGTTCCAGCCATGTCCAGAGGCGCAGAGCCTCCTGACAAAGGGTCCAAGACCCCACCCCGCCCTGTTTGTTGCAGTACCACATGGCGGTGGTGTTGTCTGTGAACACCTGCACTACCTTCCCTTTGACAGAGGGAAGGAATGCCTTGAGTGCAAGCCGGATCGCCCGGAGCTCCAGAAGGTTGATATGGAGCCGGGACTCCGCTCGGAGACCAGAGGCCTCTGATCTCCGCCTCTCCCATGTGACCGCCCCATCCCAGAAGGGACGCGTCCGTCACAACTGTATGCTCTGGCTGGGGAAGGGAGAGGATCTGCCCATGACCCATTGCCGGTTCGAGAGCCACCACTGCAACTGTTTTGCAGTCCCCTCCGAGATCTGGACGTGATCGGACAGGTTGCCCTGGTGCTGCGCCCACTGGAACTTCAGGTCCCACTGCAGAGTCCGCATATGCCATCTGGCATGATTGACCAGCAGGATGCAGGAGGCCATGAGGCCCAGCAGCCTCAGGGTCATCCTTACCGAAACCCAGGATAAAGGCCGAAAGATCGGAATCATAGCCTGAATATCCCGGACTCGCCGTTCGGGAGGATAGGCCCGAAACCGCGTCGTGTCCAGAACTGCTCCGATGAAAAGGAGCTGTGGAGAAGGAATCAGATGCGACTTCGGCACATTGATGGAGAACCCCAGCGAGTGCAGGAGTTCGGCCGTAGTCTGGAGGTGGGAGACGACTGCCTGGGACGAGCCCGCCTTCAGCAGCCAGTCGTCGAGGTAGGGGAAGACTGAAACCCCTGCCCGGCGCAGATGAGCTGCGACCACCGCCATCACTTTCGTGAACACCCGAGGGGCACTGGTAAGGCCAAAGGGAGCACGGTGAACTGAAAATGCTCGGGGCCTACCGTGAACCGAAGGTAACGCCGGTGGGCCGGCAGGACGAGGATGTGGAAATACGCGTCCTGCAAGTCCACGCTACCAACCAGTCTCCAGGGTCGAGGGCAGTCAAGACCTGAGCTAGGGTGAGCATCTTGAACTTCTCCTTCCGGAGGAAGCGATTGACGTTCCGGAGGTCCAAGATAGGACGCATGTCCTCCTTGTCCTTTTGGGCACCAGAAAGTAGTGGGAGTAGCAACCACGCCCTACTTCTGGGGTCGGAACATGCTCGATGGCCCTCTTGGTCAAGAGGGCCGTGACTTCCTTCTGTAGAAGCACCAAGTGATCCCCTGACATGCGGTGGAATTGAGGTGGCATGGCTGGGGGTGGTCTCGAAGGGGAGGGAGTAGCCCCTTCGGACAATGTCCAAGACCCACCTGTCCGAGGTGATGGTGCGCCAGTGGGGAAGGTGATGGCGGACCCTGCCCCCTACTGGCGTGCCGTGCACCTGAAAGGAGGGACTAGGAGGGCTTGGAGGCCGCGGACGGGTTGGAGGTGGTGGCCTGACCCGCACGCTGGTTGCCCGATCCGCCACGGCGGAATCCACGTCCTCGGCCACGCGAAGACGCCTGCTGCGCGGGCCGGTGGCTGGGCTGCTGACGTGAAGGGGCGCCCCTACCGTGGCCACGATAGGGGCGAAAAGCAGAAGGCAGCGGAGGGCGTGTAGCAGAAAGGCCCAGGGACTTGGCAGTAGCCCGTGAGTCCTTAAAGCGCTCCAACGCATGGTCTGCTTTGGACCCAAAAAGACCGACTCCATCAAAGGGCATGTCCATGAGAGTATTCTGGACATCCCCTGAAAAACCAGTGGTTCTCAGCCAGGCGTGGCGTCGGAGCGCCACCGTCGTTGCAATCGACCTGCCCAGCGAGTCGGCGGTGTCAAGGCCACAACGGATAGTGTATTTGGCCGCATCCCTTCCTTCCGCAATGGCGCGGGAAAGCAGTGCCTGGACCTCCTCAGGGCACTGGGGCAAAACATCCGCCACCGAATCCCACAGAGAGTGGGTATATCGACCCAAAAGACAAGCGGTGTTAACGGACCGCAAGCCAGCACTGGAGGAAGAAAAACCTTTCTTCCCAAACTGATCCAGGCGTTTGGATTCCCTATCCGGAGGAGCGGTAGGGAAGGCGGTTTGGGAAGCGGAGGCTTGGACAACCAAGCTCTCAGGAGTGGGGTGGACAGAAAGAAACAGGGGGTCGCCCGGAGCGGGGCGATGGCGTCGTGACACGTTCCGATCCACAGGAGCCCCTGTGTTGGGCTTGGACCAGGCGCCCAAAAGAACGTCCGTGAGGGCGTCGTTAAACGGCAGCACAGTCTCCGCAGAGGAGGCTGCCGGCTGAAGCACCTCTGTCAAGATGTTAGGCTTGACCGTCAAAGTAGGGAGCTGGAGACGTAAGGCCCCAGCAGCCCTACGCAACACCGTACCAAAGTTGGCCCCCTCCTCCGTAGCCACGGGAGGAGACAGCATGCCAGTGTCAGGAGAAGTATCCAGACCACTGGCCTCCCCTAGACTCTCTGTCCAGTCCTCATCATACTGACAGTTGCGTGTCAGAGGGTCATCAGACCCCTCCCAGTCCTCCTGGTCCTCCTCTGGTTCAAAATAAGGAGGAGGGGAGGGACAGTTGGGACCCAAGGTCCCATCGGGCGCCGGAGCCGGGCGTCGAGCGGCGTCGCTCCGGGTCCAAGTCCGGGCCGGAAGGAACTGGGGGACGACGCCGCCCGGAGCCCAGGGCGGCGTCGAGAACGGCACCGGAGACATCGGCGCCGGCGGGAGGTGTCGTGAGGTCGACCGGCGTCGATGGGGGTTGTGGAGCCGGGATCGAGGCCGGGGCCGGAGCCGGAGCCGGGATCGAGGCCGGAGGCTCGGGCGGCGCCGGGCCGGAGCCGCCGGCGGCGCCGGATCAACCCCATCAGGGCCCGCGGGGCCCGAAGGGCGCACCGGAGGGGCCTGAAGGCCCGAAGAGGCGGGCCATGGCCGACAGGAACTCCTGTACCTTGGCCGGATCCGCCCCGAACCCGGGAAGGGCGGGTATGACGGGGGCGACTCC
Organism: Calotriton arnoldi; assembly: GCA_963921515.1. Taxonomy (NCBI): domain Eukaryota; kingdom Metazoa; phylum Chordata; class Amphibia; order Caudata; family Salamandridae; genus Calotriton; species Calotriton arnoldi. The sequence continues at coordinate 693 of CAWUFW010020431.1, read as the reverse complement.
ACAGGCAAGTCCGGGGCCGCGGGGGCGGGGACGGTGCCGGGAGGGGCCTCAGCCGAGTCGCGAGACCGGCGAGGCGAAGTCCGAGAGCGACGATGCTTCTTGGACTTCTTGTGTCGAGACTTACCGGACGAAGAAGACTTCGACGCCGACGACCGGTGTGCACTCCGCGAGCGACCCCTGGACCTCTCACGCGACCGGGGCTTCCGCGGAGCCGAATGCCGGGCCTCGAGAGCTTTCGAGACCGCTCTCGCAAAGCCTTCGGGTTGAGGGCCTGGCATTCGGGACAAGACTCGGTGTCGTGGCCTCGGCCGAGGCAGAAGAGACACTCCCAATGCGGGTCGGTGACGGACATCATCCGCGCACAGGCGCCGCATCGCTTGAAGCCGGGCATCCCTACGACACCTGAAGGCTGGAAAAAAAAACAGTGAAAAATCACCAAAAAGTATGGTCAAAAATTGACCAGGGCACTGCTCTTCCCGGATCTGCGCTTACTGGCGCGGAAAAAGAAGAACTGACGTCAGCGCGCAGGGGCGGCGCCTAAGTACTGCCCGCGACGTCATCCCGGCGATCACGACGCCCGGCGACGGACGCGGAGCCGCACGGCGCCGCCTACCGACGCGCAAGGGTACTGCTACGCAAAACTTTCCGGATCCAGCCTGACGCCTGGGGATATTCTAAGGTAAGGAATCTATC